>CAUYLG010030587.1:0-35125 GCA_963573385.1 Cacajao melanocephalus
ATATAACCTCAAAGTGTTTTCATATTTTGAAACATCTACTCTTCCACATGCTAACAATGCCATACTTTGTCATGAGGTTTTCCGCCTCAAAACAAAATACACATGCAACAATCCTGCATGATCTGCACATGTACCCCAGAACCCAAAGTACAATAAAAAAAAAAAAAAAAGAAGAAAGAAAAAAAAGAAAGAAAACAGGTGCTAAACAGTATAATCTTGTTTTGGTCAAAAATATATAAAACCACATATTACTTATAATACATGCCTAACAAAGTTAAGAAACATATTTACTATAGAGTTAACTTAGGGGATCTCTGATGGTGACAATGTGAAGGCTTAATTTTTAAGTTTTTCCTTACTTGTATTTTCTAATTTTCTATGATGCACATATACTATTTTACTGTAATAAATGGTATTTTAATTGATTAAAAAAAAACAAAATACACTCACATGTACACACACTGAGCAAAATAAAATAATTTTTAAAAAGGCCAATAAAATGTTGTTACCTTAAAGATGACTGTGATTTAAGTGTTCTAACTGCAGGGGTCTCTTCTTTACTGATTTCTAGGTTTTCAGAGAGTGAAGCTGCTTCTGGAAGCAAATCTTCAGTTTTAAAGATCAACTCTATGGTTTCATTTCCTTTACTGGTTAAACTATTTGAAAGTATGTTTTGATTACCATCACTATCAAATGACAGCATATTCGAATCTTCTCTGTAGTTTAAAATACTACTTGAATCTGTATAAAATGAATCCTTTTTGTCACTTGTTTCTGATCTCATTTCTCCTGAGCTACTTTTGTAAACAAGTCCACTACTTTCATCTTCACTTATTTTCCCTAAATGTTTATCTGATAAATAGTCCATAAAAGAAATGCCTTTTTGCAGATTTGTATCACTAGCTGATTTAAAAAGCAAAGGATCCTTTAAAGAGACATGGCTAAGGTCAACACTCATAGATCTGTTGTCCGACATATGATTAACAGTTACACTTCTAATTCTATTTACATCCCTACTAATTTGTTTTGTTTTTGAAGACAAAAAATCCCCATTTTCTGTAGGCAAATAATCAGGAATCACTGGGCTTACACTTTCAAAAACAGGAGACTTAAGAGTATTTCCCTGATCCACCGGATGGAGCAAAAGAGCCAGTTCTGCACTTCTAAGTAAAATTCCAATACAAATGGATGTCTGACTAGCAGGACTGCCAGTCACAGCTTCTACATCTTTCCTTAAGTTCTCTGAAAGCAGGATAAGTGACTCATGCAGGAAAAGCAGGAGCAGATACTGGTAGTGATTAATCTGCATACTGACATGTTTATGAACACGAACTAGGACATGAATATCTGCCTCTGACGAGGAAGAGGAAAATCTGAAAAATGTATCTGATGAAGGTTTCTGACCACCATTTGTCAAGGGCTCAGACTCTGTACTATAATACTCCTTCAAGAGCTTCTTCCTCTTCAATCGGCCAGCCAGATCACTAGATTCACTTTGTGATGTATTTAGAGACACTTGACTACAAGTCTGTGGCTCTTTTTGTGACTCTGCATATCTTGTTGGTTGACAAATCCAAATGGAAAGAGGGAATGAGTCTACAAAACTTACTGGCCGTCCTTTTCCACTTTTCATCCCTTCATAATCTATCCAAAATTGAGAAAAGTACACAGCCCAAACATCCATGGCAGCAGAAGTTTTAAGAGTGTTTTTATTCAATTGGGGAGTAATATTTCCTTTATAAACTTCATGCATTTTCGTATCTTGTTCATGAGCATGTCTCTGGAAAATTGGATGCAGAAGATTAAAATTGTCACAAGATTTGGGGAAGCTGGTATACGTTTTACTAAAAAAATCACAATCTTTAAAGTCTTGAAACAAAGCTTCTAGGTCAGAATGTCGACAGTTTGGACAGTGCCTTGTATTTGTGGCAATCATTTCAGAACTCTGAATAGAAATTGCACGTGGCTGATCTTGATGACATTCCGATTTCATTTCAGAAGGAATGACAAACTAGAAGAGAAGAAAAATTAATGTCATCCAACTGGCAAATCCATACATCTTGAAGACAAGAGAACATGACTTAGCTCAGAAATTCTTCTTCTTGACCTTTCCCCCAAAATACTACTTTCTTATTAAGACATAAAACACTAACTCTTCCCATCAAATCTTTTTATTAAACTGCATAAAGAGAACTTAAATGACCACTAGAAGAGAATCATCTTTTTAAAAAACATAACATGAAAAATGAATGTAACATATATATATGTACACAATAAATCATAAAATAAAAAGAACAAAATTGAATTAAATCATTGCTACTGCTTGTATGATACCTTTAGCATTAAGCCATCAACTCGAACATCAACATGCTCATCAGATTTTGAATTGTCATTCAACTTGTACACAGCCATGAACTGATTAAGACTCTGTTTTAAATCCAACAGAAATTGATTCAACCATAGAATGCTTCTTTCGTCCACAGTAAACTGTAGTGCATTCAGCTGACTATAGAGGTTGGCAGAAGGAACTGTGGAGAAAAGATTTTTTTTTTTAATTTTTAATTGGATGGTTCTAAATCGTCCCTGAGAACAAAAAATTCATGTTTAGTCAGTTTTATTCTCTCATAAATTTGAGGTGTTATTTATAAAATCAAAGTGATACATGTGAATGACAGCAAACACATTTAGACAAAAAAAATTTTCCATGCCTCACTAACTGAAAAAAAAGTTAATATTTTAAAATATAAATCTATAAAACACATAAATATTTTGAATATATAAATTAATCTAAAACTGCATAAAACGGGAAGCATTGTTTCAATTTCTTTCCTAAGGCTGTATTCACCAAGAAGCAAACTTCTAAAAACATTATCTTCTTGATGAAGTATCACATCAAAGTGGTCCTCGATCACATATTTCTGTAAAGACTTTACAACCTGAATCCTAATCTAAATCCTCTAAAATGAGAGAACTAAGTCTAATGACCAATTTCTTATGAAAGTGCAATGCTAGCAGGATCTCCTCGAAAGAAAGGACCATGCATAAATTTATTCCCCACTTTAATCAAGGCCTAGAATATCCAGAATATTAAGTATCTCTTGAATAATAAAGGGAATTCACTCTTTTCCACAGCTCTCTCAAAACAAACTAATATTTACAATTAGAGGGTACATCACTTCCTGAAATATATATTTTTCTACCATAAAAGCCATTTTGTTTTCAGAGCACCTTGATGAAGATCCCTTATTCTAAAAATTCAGACATATTTATTTCTACCAAAGCTAAAACTATGCATATCTAGAATACTTACACTAAATTTAAGAAAAATAAATCTAAGGTGTAAGGTATCAGTAGAGAGAGAACATGTAACAATGTCAGGGTTTATTTGCTTATATAATTCATTTATTCATTCACTTTCCTTTAAGAGTCACTGAATGTCAACCACATTGTCTGTCTTACCCTAAGCATAAAGAACACAAAAACAAATAGGGCATGGTCCCTTTCCCTTAAAAGTTCATAGTTTATTACATGAGATAGATACAAACAAAGAAAAATTATAATTCAAGTCTATCAGAGACATGCAATTGTAAAGTAGAGATGCTTGCCTCTGGGAATAGAAATAAAGTGGGTGCTGCAGAGACTGAATCACACTCTAGAAGGAAAGAAGAAGAGGGAATATCTCAACATACAGATTGAGTGATGATGGTAGCCACAGAGCAGACTAGGGAGCAAATGCTGCCCAAGAGCTAGAGCACAGAAAGAACCCTGAGAGCAGATCTGGGACTGAGAAAGGAACCCAGGACACTAAGCAGTAGAAAGATCTATATGCAGTTTCCAACAGAAGTCTACTTATAAAATAGATTAGTATGTAGTTAATAATAGTTAAAATCAGCTTGTGGAAACCTTCAGTATTCTGACATCACTAAGGGAAAGAAGAAGGGTGCAAATTAAATATGTAAAAGAAACACATGCATTAAAAACAAGACTAACAAAGCTATACTTATTGCTATGGATTGAATTAGTCCCTCTAAAATTCATTTACTGAAGTCCTATCCCCCAGTAGCTCACAATGTATTTGGAGCTAAAGCCTTTAAAGACACAATTATGATAAAATGGGTGGCCCTAGTCCAATATGACTCATATCCTTATAAGAGCAGAACAAGATGGACACACACGGACACACACACACACACACACACACACACACACACACACAAAAGACCATGTGAAACCACAGGGGGAAGATAGCAATCTACAAGGAGAGCAGTCTCAGAAGAAACAATCCTGCCGAAGTCCATCTTGGACCTCTGGCCTCAGAACTGTGAGACAATAAATTTCTGTTGTTTAACCCACCCAGTCTATGGTATTTGTTACAGCAAGTCAACATAATACTGAATGGGGAAAAGTTGAAAGCATTCACTCTGAGAACGGGAACAAGACAAGGATGCCAACTCTCACCACTCCTCTTCAACAAAGTACTAGAAGTCCTAGACAGACCAATCAGACAAGAGAGAAATAAAGGGCATCCAAATAGGTAAAGAGGAAGTCAAACTGTCACCGTTTGCTAATGATATGATCATTTACCTAGAAAATCATAAAGACTCCTCCAGAAAGCTCCTAGAACTGATAAAAGAATTCAGCAAAGTTTCCAGATACAAAATTAATATACACAAATCAGTAGCTCTTCTATATACAGTGATCAAGCTGAGAATCAAAGAACTTAACCCCTTTTACAATAGCTATAAAACAATAAAATAAAATAATTAGGAATATACCTACCAAGGAGGTGAAAAACCCCTACAAGGGAAAACTACAAAACACAGCTGAAAGAAATCATAGACAACACAAACAAATGGAAATACATCCCATGCTCATTAATGGGTAGAATCAATACTGAGAAAATGACCATACTGCCAAAAGCAATCTACAAATTCAATGCAATTCCCATCAAAATACCACCGTAATTCTTCACAGGACTAGAAAAAACAATTCTAAAATTCATATAGAACCATAAAAGAGCCTGTACAGCCAAAGCAAGACTAAGCAAAAAGAAAAAAACTGAAGGCATCATATTATCTGATTTCAAATTATACTATAAGGCCACAGTCACCAGAACAGCATGGTTCTGGTATAAAAATAGGCACGTAGATCAATGGAACAGAATAGAGAATCCAGAAATAAACCCAAATACTTACAACCAACCGATCTTCAACAAAGCAAACAAAAACATAAAGTGGGGAAAGGACACCCTTTTCAACAAATGATGCTGGGATAATTGGCTAACCATATGTAGAAGAATGAAACTGGATCCTCATCTCTCACCTTACATATCAATTCAAGATGGATTAAGGACTTAAATCTAAGCCCTGAAACTATAAAAATCTGGAAGATAACATTGGAAACACCCTTCTATACATTGGCTTATGCAAGGATTTCATGACCAAGAATCTAAAAGGAAATGTAATAAAAACAAAGATAAATTGCTGGGACTTAATTAAACTAAAGAAGCTTTTGCACAGCAAAAGGAACAGTCAGCAGAGTAAACAGACAACCCACAGAGTGGGAAAAACTCTTCACAATCTATATATATATCTGACAAAGGACTAATATCCAGAAGCTACAATGAACTCAAATCAACAAGAAAAACAAAATCTCACCAAAAAGGGATTGATGGCTAAGGACATGAACAGACAATTCTCAAAAGAACATATATAAATGGCAAACAAACATATGAAAAAATGCACAACATCACTAATGATCAGAGAAATGCAAATCAAAACCACAATGCCATACCACTTTACTCCTACAACAATGGCCATAATCAAAACATAGATGTTGGCGTGAATGAGGTAACAGAGAACACTTCTACACTGCTGGTGGGAATACAAACTAGTACAACCACTATGGAAAACAGTGTGGAGATTCCTTAAAGCACTAAAAGTAGGTTGGGCACAGTGGTTCATGCCTGTAATGCCAGCACTTTGGGAGGATGAGGCAGGTGGATCACAAGGTCAGGAGTTTGAGACCAGCCTGGCCAATATGGTGAAACCCCATCTCTAAAAATACAAAAATTAGCTGGGTGCAGTGGTGCCCACTTGTAGTCCCAGCTACTCAGGAGGCTGAGGCAGGAGTATCACTTGAACCCAGGCAACGGAGGTTGCCGTGAGCCAAGATCACACCACTGCAAGCCAGCCTGGGAAACAGAGTGAGACTTTGTCTCCAAAAAAAAAAAAAAAAAAGGCACAAAAAATAGAACTATCATTTGATCCAGCAATCCCACTACTGAGTATCTACCCAGAGGAAAAAAAGTCATTCAAGATACTTGCATACACATGTTTATAGCAGCACAATTTGCAATGGCAAAAATGTGGAAGCAACACAAATGCCCATCAATCAATGAGTGGATAAAGAAACTGTGGGGTGTGTGTATGTATGTGTATGTGTGTGTGTGACAGAATACTACTCAGCCACAAAAAGGAATGAATTAATGGCATTTGCAGCGACCTGGATGAGACTGGAGACTATTATTCTAAGTGAAGTAGCTCAGGAATGAAAAGCCAAACATCGTATGTTCTCCCCTGTAAATGCGAGCTAAGCTATGAGGATGCAAAGGCATAAGAATGATACAATGGACTCTGAGGAGTCAGGGGAAAGGGGTGAGGGGTAAAAGACCACAAATAAGGTGCAATGTATACTGCTCAGGTGATGGGTGTTATTAGAACCTGACAAATCACCACTAAAGAACTTACTCATGTAACGAAACACTATCTGTTCCTGAATAACCTATGGAAATTTTTTTAAAAATTAATGTAAAAATAAAAGAGAATAAAATTAAAAAAATTACTTGTCCAATGATATATTTTATTTAAGAAAAACATTTATGGGGGCATGGCTGGAATACTATGATTATGCAATAACAGACAATGGCTATGGTGAATATAGGGGCAAAGGGGAGTAGCGTAATACAGTGAGGAAAAAACAATGAATTAAGATTTATAAGACAATGCTTGAGTTTCAACTGTGCCTTTTTACTCCCTATAAGATGCTAAGCAAATGTCATCTATCTGAGTTTTCTCATCTGCTTAGAAAGGTAGCTGAAAGAAATAAATGAGAAATACACACAGATAAACAAAACAAAACAAAAAAAACACAAAAGACTGCTGAAAACATGAAGACAGGATGAGATGCCAGAAGTTGTGTTTTGTTTTTTGTTTTGAGATGGGGTTTCGCTCTTGTTGCCCAGGCTGAAGTGCAATGGCATGATTTTGGCTCACAGCAACCTCTGCTTCCCAGGTTCAAGCAATTCTTCTGCCTCAGTCTCCTGAGTAGCTGGGATTACAGGCATGTGCCACCACGCCTGGCTAATTTTTTATTTTTCATAGAGATGAGGTTTAATTGCTATATCTTGAACTCCCAACCTTAGGTAATCCGCCTGCCTCGACCTCCTGAAGTGCTGAGATTATAGGCATGAGCCACAGCACCTGGCCGATGCCAGAAGTTTAACACAAAGTAGGAATAAAGCAATAAAATAGATAGACATCTTTGTAATCCCCAGGATGCCACCTTTAATCTAGCAACAAAGGCAAAACTACGGTATGAGTATCAGAAGTTCCTTGCGAAACTAAAAACATGTATTAATAGGGTGGGCACAGTGGCTTATGCCTATAATCCCAGCACTTTGGGAGGCCAAGGAGGGCGGATCACTTGAGTCCTGGAGCTCAAGACCACCTTGGCCACCACATAGAAACCCCACCTCTACTAAAAAAAAAATGCAAAGATCAGCCGGTGTGGTAGTGCACACCTGTAGTCCCAGCTACTCAGGAGGCTGAGGCAGGAGAATCGCTTTAACCTGGGAGATGGAGGTTGCAGTGAGCTGAGATCATGCCACTGCATTCCAGCATGGGCAACAGAGCAAGACTCTGTATCAGAAAAATATATATATATTAATAAATCAATGTTAAACAAATGGGCAAAGTAGGTCTAAGCATTGTGGAGTTCTACTTTTAAAGAAAGGGCATACAACTTGTTACCTCTGATAACATAACCTATTTTACCTAAATACTTTCAACTATGATTTTTCACCCAATGAAAAAGGTATCACATAAAAGAGGGCAATATTTAGTTTAAGAATTCTGAGATGGGCAGATCACTTGAGGCCAGGAGTTGGATACCAGCCTGGCCACATGGCGAAACCCCATCTCTACCAAAAATACAAAAATTAGCTGGGAATATTGGCACGCACCTGTAGCCCCAGCTACTTGGAAGGCTGAGGCACAAGAATCGCTTGGGGCCGGGTGGCAGAGGTTCCAGTGAGCCGAGATCATGCCACTGCACTCTAGCCTGGGCGACAGAGCAAGACTCTGTCTCCAAAAACAAAAAAAAAAGAATTCCTAGATGAACTGAGACAATAGCACAGAGTTTCAATATTCAAAGAATACAAATGTACAATCATTTTAATGTTAGGAAGCCCAAGAGTTTTAATATTCAAAGAATACAAATGTATAATCATTTTAATGTTAGAAAGCCAAAGAATCTTCTACAAATAAAAATTCATGTAATTCAATGTTTCTGAAAACTGCAAATGCCAAAAGATGCCCAAAGTATACATTTGGGCATTTTAAACAGTCAAAAAAAATTCTCTACAGCTAAAAGGACAACTTCAACTATTACTTCTTCAATAATATATAAATGGAGTTATATAGGTGAAATATAAATGGAATTTTACTATGGAGAAACAAATTACTTCATTCTACAAATAACCTAACTTTCACTGATTCTTTAACAAACAGCTATTAAGCACAAAGTGAGTTGAATATCTGGGATAAAATGAAGCATAAATACCAGATGGGCTGGATGCGGTGGCTCATGCCTATAATGCCAGCACTTTGGGAGTCCAAGGTAGGCAGATCACTTGAGGTCAGGAGTTCAAGACTAGCCTGGCCAACATGGTGAAACCCTGTCTCTTCTAAAAATACAGAAAAATTAGCTGGGTGTGGTGGTGCATGCCTGTAATCCTAGCTACTCAGGAGGCTGAGGCACGAGAATCTCTTCAACCCGGGAGGCCGAGGCTGCAGTGAGTCGAGATCATACCACTGCACTCCAGCCTGGGCAACAGAGTAAGGTTCTGCCTAAGAAAACAAAAAACAAAAACAAAAATTAAAAAAAAAAACCTCATGATTCCTGCCATAAAGGATTCTACAAGCTAGGGCGGGAAAAGGATACATGAACAAATAATAACATGTAAAACTGTTAGACTAGAATTATGTACTATACACAATAAGAATGAAGAACAATAGGGGCCAGGCACAGTGGCACTTTGGGAGGCCAAGCAGGAGTACTGCTTGAGCCCAGGAGTTTGAGACCAGCCTGGGCAACATATTTCTTAAAAATGCTATTTCTTAAAAAAGTAATAATATAATAAAATAAGGAACAATATAGTTTTATTTCTTTATTCATATCTATAAAACTCAAAAATATTAACCAGAAAAAATACCTTCCCAAATAATGGACAAATAGTAATAGAAAATGCTCTTACTTGGAAAATCCTTTCCATCTGGATAGTAATATTCTGTGAATTCTATATAGACAGCTGACATTTCTTGTGGAAGATATAGGGACTTTTTATTGCAGCAAATCATACTTTTGGGGGAAGAACGACACTGTTCTGCTGTAGAGACCTGAAAAGATAAACAAGTTTACTGAAATTACACTGAATAAAAACCTTTCAAAATAATTTATGCAACCCAGACAGTACTTTTAAAACTACTTCCAAAAATTTGCTAATGGTTAATTTCCAGTGTAAACTTTATTATATATTTAACTTTACATGGAATTATTTTTAAACACCCATCAACTATTCAGAAAACTCTATAACCTTTTTGGATCTTTATCAATCACAAAATCAACATTGTACATTATTTCCTGCGAACTTATTATTGTGAGCCTTAAAACAACAGATAGAAAAATAATGATAATGATATTTTATCAGATAATACAGGTAAGTAAATGGCAGTCAGGACACAGATCCAAGTCTTCACATCCAGAATGCTTCCCTGTATGCTATTTAAAATAATTCTTTATCATAATTTCTCCATTATCATGAAAAATAATAGAGCTATACACAGTTTCAGCTTGAGATAATAAAAATTCTGGAGATGAATAATGGTACTGGTCACACAATAATATGAATGTACTTAATGTCAATTATTACATTATATACAGATTAGTAATGTTAACACAGATATAGACATAGATTTATTTTGTTTTTTTTGGTAGAGGTGGGGTTTTGCCATGTCAGTCAGGCTGCTCTCAAACTCCTGACCTCAAGCGATCCACCCACCTCAGCCTCCCAAAGAGCTGGGATTATAGGAGTGAGCCACTACACCCGGCTGACATTATTAGATTGGTGCAAAAGTAATTTCGGTTTTGCCATTACTTTCAATAGCAAAAACCTAAATATATATATACACACATATATATATAATTATAGTAAATTCAGTCATATCTTACAATAAAAAAAAACTGATTTAAAAATAACTATAAACACTTCTGTCAAATAGTTTGCTCAAATTATTTTTCCAAAAAGACTTTCATACACAAACCAATAAATGCGATTTACCACATAAACAGAACTAAAAACAAAAACCATATGGTTATCTCAACAGGCAAAGAAAATGCTTTTGATAAAATCCAATGTTCCTTCATGATAAAAACCCTCAACAAACTATGAATCAAAGAAACATGCCTCAAAATAGTAAGAGCAATCTATGACAAACTCACAGCCAACATCATTCTGAAGGGGCAAAAACTGGAAGCATTTCCCTTAAGGAATGGAACAAGGCAAGGATGCCCCCTCTTCGCCACTCCTATTCAATATAGTACTGGAAGTTCTAGCCAGAGCAATCAGGCAAGAGAAAGAAAGAAAAGGCATCCAAATAGGAAAATAAATCAAATTATCTCTCTTTGCTGACAATATGATTCTATACCTAGAAAACATTAAAAACCTTCACAAAAAGGCTCCCAGGACAGATAAGCAACCTCAATAAAGTTTCAGGCCACAAAATCAATGTAAACAATCAGTAGTATTTATCTACATCAGTAACATTCAAACTGAAAGCCAAATTAAAAAACAACAACAACAAAAAAAAACACTTAGGAATATATCTAACCAAAAATGTGAATGATCTCTACAAAAACTGGACCAGTCATGATGGCTCATGCCCAGCACTTTGAGCGACTGAGGTGGGCAGATCACTTGAGGTCAGGAGTTAGACCAGCCTGGCCACCATGGTAAAACCCCATCTCTACCAAAAATACAAAAATCAGCTGGGCATGGTGGCACATGCCTGTAATCCCAGCTACTCGGGAGGCTGAGCATAAGAATCGCTTGAACTTGGAGGCAGAGGTTGCAGTAAGCCGAGATTGAGCCACTGTATTCCTGTCTGGGCAACAGAATGAGACTCTGTCTCAAAAAAAACCCAAAGAAGTCCATACTGCTCAAAACAATCTACAGTCAACGTCATTCCGATCAAACTACAAATATCATTTTTCACAGAATTAGAAATATTTAAAATATTTAAAAATTCATATGGGATCCAAAGAAGAACCTGAAGAGTCGAAGCAACCCTAAGAAAAAAGAACAAAGCTGGAGGCATTACATTACCTGACTTTAGACTATAAGGAACCAAAACAGCATGGTACTGGTACAAAAACAGAGGTATAGATCAATGGAACACAACAGAGAACCCAGAAATAAAGCTGCACACCTATTAACTATCTGATCTTTGATAAATTCGACAATAACAAGCAATAGGGAAAGCACCCCTCCTATTCAATGAATGGAGCTGGGATGACTGGCTAGTCATAGTTAGAAGAATGAAACTGGACCCCTACCTTCTACTATATACAAAAATTAACTCAAGATGGATCAAAGATTTAAACATAAGAGGTCAAACTATAAAAGTCCTAGAAGAAAAGCTAGGAAATACCATTCTGGACATAGGCTTTAGCAAAGAATTTATTGCTAAGACCTCAATGGCAATCATAATGAAAACAAAACTAGACAAGTGAGACCTCATTAAAGAGCTATACAGCAAAATAAACTATCAACAGATATCCTACAGAATGGGAGAAAATATTCACAATTATTTAAGAATTGTGAATATTTTTTCTGACAAGAATCCCATATCCAGAATCTATAAGGAACTTGAACAAAAGTCAACAAGCAAAAACCAAACACCATTAAAAAGTAGACAAAGAACATGAACACCCACTTCTCAAAAGAAGACATGTGCAGCCAACAAGCATATGAAACAATGCTCAACACATCACTAATCATCAGAGAAATGTAAATAAAAACCACCGTGAGATACCATTTCACATCAGTCAGAATGGCTACTATTAAAAAGTCAAAATACAGATGCTGGTGAGGCTGCAGTACTGCATGTTCCAACTTATAAGCAGGAGCTAAATGTTGGGTACACGTGGAGACAAAAAAGGGGACAACAGACATTGGAGACCCCAAAAGGGGGAAGGGAAGAAGGAGAACAAGGGCTGAAAACCTAACTGTTGGGTACTACACTTGCCACCTGGATGATGGGATCAATCACATCCCAAACCTCAGCATGATGCAATATAACAATGTAACAGACCTGCACAGTATCCCTGAGTTTAAAATAACAGTTGGATTTTTTTGAAAAAACTATTAGTTTTAAGGTTCTGGTTACACTTTTTTCATCTACTCCCCCTAGTTAATTACATCAAAAATGTATATATTAATCATTCACAAAGTTCAACTAATAAAGTTTTATCAGTTTCATTTATTTGTATTAGTTTAGTAGACCCAGGGATGTAGCTTAAGTTTTTTTTTTTTCCACTCATCATTCAATAGACGTGTATATGTCTCATATGAAGTGGAATAATTTTTCAATAGTTTATTTATGGTTCCTCTTACATAAACTGCATAATCAATCTTTC
Organism: Cacajao melanocephalus; assembly: GCA_963573385.1. Lineage (NCBI taxonomy): Eukaryota > Metazoa > Chordata > Mammalia > Primates > Pitheciidae > Cacajao > Cacajao melanocephalus. The sequence goes on from CAUYLG010030587.1 coordinate 12,976, forward strand.
TCTACTTTTTCTGAGATGGAGTCTCACTCTGTCATCCAGGCTGGAGTGCAGTGGCGCAATCTTGGCTCACTGCAACCTCTGTCTTCTGGGTTGAAGTGATTTTCATGCCTCAGCCTCCTGTGTAGCTGGGATTATAGGCACACACCATCAATCCCGGCTAATTTTTGTATTTTTACTAGAGAGGGGATTTTGCCATGTTGGCCAGGCTGGTCTCCAACTCCTGACCTCAAGTGATCTGCCTGCCTCAGCCTCCCAAATGGCTGGGATTACAGGCATGAGCCACCGTGCCCAGCCAAATTGCTTAATCAATCATTTTAACTTGTACAGTCTTTATAAATTCAAGTCAGTTCCTTATAGTATCTAATTAAAAAGCTTTTCTCTGAATATATGGAAAAAATTCTTTTCAATTCAAAGTGTCAACTTATTTCAACAAATAGCAGCTTATTTCTTTTTTCCTTTGATAATTAAAAACCTATTCAAATTGGGACAAACATACTATCCTATGTTCTTCTGCTTACTTTTGTTTATTTTGTTTTGTGTTTGGTGTGGTTGTGTATGTATATGTGGGGTTTCTTACTGTATTTCACTTGCAACCATGTGGGATTATAAGCGATTCTTCTTTCTCATTTTCACACAAGTTTATTTAAATCTTAAAATTTAAATCTTAAAATTTAAAAAGCTGCAGTATATATGTAGTCATGCACTATATGACATCTCTGCCAATGACAGGCCACTTATAAGATGCTGATCCCATAAGATTATAACAGAGCTTTTATACTGTATTTTTACGGTATATTTTCTATGTTTTATAATGTTTAAATACACAAATGCCATTGTGTTATAACTGCTACAGTACTCAGTACAGTAACATGATATACAGGATCACAGCCTAAGAGGAATAGGATATACCATACAGTCTAGGAGTGTAAGTAGGCTACACACCATCTAAGTACAGTTTATGACATTCACACAATGATGAAATAATATTCCCATCATTAAGCAACACAAGTGTATATCGAATGTAAAAAATCTATTAACTGCACAATGAGAACAACTGTTAAATCCGAGTTTCTTAAAATTGGCACTTTTGACATTTTAGGCCAGCTAATTCTTCACTGTGGAGAACTGACCAGCACATTGCAGGATGTTTAGCAGCATCACTGGTCTTTACTCACTAGAGGTCAGCAGCATGCCTGTCCAGTTGTGACAACCAAAACTATCTTCAGATATTGCCAAATGTCCCCTCAGGGGCAAAATTGGTCCCAGAGGAGAATCATTGAGTTAAATAAAAACGTTTCAAATAAAACTAAGTCTCAAAGCCATAGACTTATGAAAATAAACCAGAACAATTTATAAATGATACTACAAATCTAGAAATCTTTTATTTTTTAAGATTGGTCACATATTCCTATTGTGTTGGTCTCAAACATTGCAATTAGACCATGTTAGGTGATTATAAGCTGAGTAAGACTATTAGTATAAATAGGACAGAGTTCTTAGCTACAGAATTATATTCACAGTGTAGCCAATACAGTATATACAGCATATTGTAGTTCCGTAAAGCAAAAAGGAAATTGGTCTCCCTTTGACCCTGCTCCTGGGAAGCAACTAGGAATTGGAATTTCCTATTCACAGTGGGCCCCTGATAGAGTTTGGATATTGTGCCCTCTAAATCTCATGTTCAAGTAATCCCCCATGTTGGAGGTGGAGCCTGGTGGGAGGTGTTTGAGTCATGGAGGCGAAAACCTCATGGCTTGGTGATGTGCTCCCAACAGTGAGCTCTCACAAAGTCTGGTTGATTAAAAGTATGTGGCACCTCCCTGTCCCACTCTCTCTGTCTTGCTCCTGCTCTTGCCATGTCACGTGCCTCCTCTTGCTTTACCTTTCACCACGTGTAAAAGTTCCCTGAAGCCTCCTCCCCAGAAGCTGAGCAGATGCCCACACCATGCTTTCAATACAGTCTGCAGAACCATAAGCCAATTAAACATTTTTAAAATAAATTATCCAGTCTCAGGTATTTCTTTATAACACAAGAACAGCCTAACACAGCCCCTGACACCATAACTGATGGTTTATGATAACAAGACAATGCAGGGTGGAGCTGGCCACACTTGGTAGCCTAGGTACGTTTAGAGGGTGGGGGCTTTGGGTAATCTGAATACCAATTCACCTAGAGACTGACTAAAACCTCATAGGTAATACTTCATGCATATTGTTAAACATCCATCCACCCATATTGTTAAACATCCATCCATCCATATTGTTACACATCTATGCATAGGGTTGCACATCCTTAGAAAGCTAACAAGTCCTGAGGAAAAGTTTCACATTTCAAGTGCTCCAAGACTCGGCCTTATTACGTAAGTATAGTGTGGGGGTGATATGGTTTGGCTGTGTCCCCACCCAAATCCCACCTTGCATTGTAACTCCTACAATTCCCACATGTTGTGTGAGGAACCTGGTGGGAGGTGATTGAATTACAGGGGCAAGTCTTTCCTGCACTGTTCTTGTGGTAGTGAATGAGTCTCACAAGACCCAGTGGTTTTAAAACTGGGAGTTTCCCTGCACAAGCTCTCTCTTTGCACGCTGCTATCCATGTAAGACACGACTTGCTCCTCCTGTCCTTCCGCTGCCATGATTGTGAGGCTTCCCCAGCCATGTGGAACTGTAAATCTATTAAACCTTTTTTCTGTATAAATTGCCCAGTCTCAGGTATGTCTTTATCAGCAGGGTGAAAATGAACTAATACAGTAAACTGGTACTCATAGAGTGGGGTGCTGCTGAAAAGACACCTGAAAATGTGGAAGCCACTTTGAAACTGGGTAACAGGCAGAGGCTGGAACAGTTTGGAGGGCTCAGAAGTCGAAAGGAAAATATGGGAAAGTTTGGAATTTCCTAGAGACTTGTTAAATGGCTTTGACGAAAATGCTGATAGTGATATGAACAATAAGATCCAGGCTGAGGTGGCTTCAGATAGAGATGAGTAACTTGTTGGGAACTGGAGCAAAGGTGACTCTTGTTATGTTTTAGCAAAGAGACTGCAGCATTTTGCCCCTGCCCTAGAGATTAGTGGAACTTTGAACTTGGGAGAGATGATTTAGGATATCTGGCAGAAGTAATGCATTTAACAGGTGACTTATGTGCTGTTAAAGGCATTTAGTTTTACAAGGGAAGGAGAGCATAAAAGTTCAAAAAATCTGCACCCTGATAATGCAATAGAAGAGAAAAACCCATTTTCTGAGGAGGAATTCAAGCCAGCTGCAGAAATTTGCCTAAGTAAAGAGGAGCCTAACGTCAATCGCAACACATTGGGGAAAATGTCTCCAGAGCATGTCAGAGATCTTCATGACAGCCCCTCCCATTACAGGCCCAGAGGCCCAGAAGGAAAAAGTGGTTTTATGGATTGGGCCCACAATCCCTGTGCTGTGTGCAGCCTAGGGACTTGGTGCCCTGCATCCCAGCCACTCCAGCCATGGCTAAAAGGGACCAACATAGAGCTTGGGCCATGGCTTCAAAGGGTGCAAGCTCCAAGCCTTGCCAGCTTCCACATGGTGCTGAGCCTGCTAGTGCACAGAAGTCAAGAATTGGGGTTTGGGAGCCTCCACCTAGATTTCAGCGGATGTATGGAAATGCCTGGATGCCCAGTCAGAAGCTTGCTGCAGGGTCAGGGCCCTCATGGGGAACCTTTGCTAGGGCAGTGCAGAAGGATAATACGGGATCAAAGCCCCCACACAAAGTCCCCCACTGGGGTACCACCTAGTGGAGTTGTGAGAAGAGGACCATCATCCTTCTGACCCCAGAATGGTAGATCCACCCAAAGCTTGCACTACATGCCTAGAAAAGGCACCAGCAGACACTCAATGCCAGCCTATGGAAACAGCTGAGAGGAAGGCTGTACCCTGCAAAGACACAGCAGTGGAGCTTCCCTAACACCATGGAACCCACTTCTTACATCAGTGTGACGTGTATGTGAGACATGGAGTCAAAGGAGATCGTTTTTGGAGTTTTAACATTTGACTGCCCCACTGGATTTTGGACTTGCATGAGGCCTGTGACCCCTTTTGTTTTGTCCAACTTCTCCCATATGGAATGGCTGTATTTACCCAATGCCTTGTACTCCCATTGTATTTAGGAAGTAACTAAACTGCTTTTGATTTTATAGGCTCATAAGCAGAAGGGACTTGTCTCAGTTGGGATGTTGGACTGTAGACTTACGAGTTAATGGTGAAATGAGTTAAAACTCTGGGGGACAGTTAGAAAGGTACGATTGGTTTAGAAATATGAAGGCATAAGATTTGAGGGGCCAGGCCAGAATGATATGGTTTGGCTGTGTCCCCACCCAAATTTCATCTTGAATTGTAACTCCCACAATTCCCACATGTTGCGGGAGGCAGATGGTGGAGGTGATTGAATTATGGGAGTGGGTCTTTCCTGTGCTGTTTTTGTTATACTAAATGAGTCTCACAAGATCTGCTGGTTTTAAAAACGCGAGTTTCCCTGCACAAGCTCTCTCTTTGCCTGCTGCCATCCACATAAGATGTGACTTGCTCCTCCTTGCCTTCTGCCATGATTGTGAGGCTTCCCTAGCCATGTGGAACTATACATCCAGTAAACCTCTTTCTTTTGTAAATTGCCTAGTCTCCAGTATGTCTTTATTAGCAGCAAGAAAACACACTCATACAGGGAGGAATAAAAAGACTCTGCCTTAGGCATCTGTTCCTATGGCTGGTTCTAATTTGTATAATGTGACTATAAAAGATGTATAATGTGACTATAATAGATTTCATATAAATATGAAATATTTATATATATTTACATAATAGACTTTAATACATTTCAATGGGTTCTGTGAGTCCTTCTAGTGAATTATTGAACCAGAGAACAGTTTTCAGAAACTTCCAAAGTTGTAGTTGGTGTCCAAAGTCTTTTATTCTTCCAACTTTTGCTTTAGATTCAGGGTGTACATGTGCAGGTTTGTTACATGGGTAAACTGCACTGGGGTTTGGTGTACAAATAATTTCACAACCCAAGTAGTGAGCATGTTATCCGTTAAATTGTTTTTCAATCCTCACCCTCCCCTGACCCTCCACCCTCAAGTAAGACCTCATGTCTACTGTTTCCCTCTTTGTGTCCATGTGCACTCAATGTGTAGCTCCCACTTATAAGTGAGAATATGTAGTATTTGGTTTTCTTTTCCTGAATTAATTTACTTGGGATAATGGCCTCCAGCTGCATCCATGTTGCAACAAAAAACATGATTACATTCTTTTTATGACTGCATAGTATCCTGTGGTGTATATGTACCAATTTCTTTATTCATTGCACCATGGATGGGCACCTAGGTTGATTCCATGTCTTTGCTATTATGGATAGTGCTACCATGAACATACAAGTACACGTGTCTTTGGTAGAAAGGTTTGTATTCCTCTGGGTATATATATCCAGTAATGGGATTGCTGGGTCAATTGCTATTTCTTTTTTAAATTCTTTGAGAAAACTCCAAACTGCTTTCCATAGTGGCTGAACGAATTTACTTGCCACCAACAGTATATACGCATTCCCTTTTCTCTACAACCTCACCAACATGTTACTTTTTAACTTTTTAATAATAGCCATTCTTACTGGTATGAGATGGTATCTCACCGTGGTTTTGATTTGCTTTTCTCTGTTGATTAGTGATGTTGAACACTGTTTCATATGCTTGTTGGCTGCACATGTGTCTTCTTTTGAGAATTGTGTGTTCATGTCCTTTGTCCACTTTTTAATGGTGTTTGGTTTTTGCTTGTTAAGTTCTTTATAGGTTCTGGGTATTAGACTTTTGTCAGATGAATAATTTGTAAATATTTCCTCCCATTTGGTAGGATGTCTGTTGACTCTGTTGATAGTTTATTTTGCTGTATAGAAGCTCTTTAATGAGGTCTCACTTGCCGATTTTTGTTTTTGTTTCAATTACTTTTGGAGTCTTCCTCATGAGATCTGTGGAGGCCAATGTCTAGAATTCTATTTCCTTGGTTGTCTTCTAGAGTTTCTACAGTTTTGGACTTTACATTTAAGTCTTTCATTTCATTGAGTTAATTTTTGTGTGTGGTGAAAGGACAGGGTCTAATTTCAATCTTCTGCATATGGCCAGCCAGTTATTCCAGCAACATTATTAAATAGGGAACCATTTCCCCACTGCTTATTATTGTCAACTTTGTCGAAGATCAGATGGTTGTAGATGTGCAGCTTTATTTCTAGGTTCTCTAATCTGTTCCATTGGTCTATGCATCTGTTTTTGTACCAGTACCATTCTGTTTTGTGTCAGAAGCATTTAGGCAAACTTAAGGACTGTGCCTATAATGTTAGTTTGGCTAACTCTGAGTAACCATATTATCAAAAATTAATAAACTGATATTTTCTATGCCATCTAATATGGCCATTTCATAAAACTTGTAAAGACTTTTTAAATAAAATGGTAGCATTTGTTATTTGAGTTGCTTAGATGAGATACAGTGTTTATGAGAAGATTTAATTGGAATAAAAAACATACCTGGTAGATATTGAAATCTGCAAGTCTAACCACAACAGAACTAGACATTAGCTTAGCTTTTGATTGTTGAGATAATACTGAAGGTGTTCTGCATGTCCCTTTCAGAGTGTAATCCTTCTCTGTTGGAAACAAAAACACCTTTCAATTTGTTGCAAAATTATTTTTAACAGTCACTCTTCTATTATTAAGGCAGGTACTAGAAATATACACAAATACTAACTTCTCAAACAAGATAATATTTGTGGACATACTTTATAAATTATAAAGTGATACAGGATGTAAGTTATTGTAGTGATTATTCTTTTAAGAAGAATCATACGTATCACATTTAAGTTAATCTTCTACAAAACTTGGAATGGAATTCTTGTTAAAAATGAGATATTTACATAGAATTAGAAAGGGAAGAGTATGGGGGAGGGCAGAGGAGAGGCAGACAAAGGGTAATTAGTGAATACAAAGGTACAGCTAGATAGGAGAACTAAATTCTAGCTTTTATAGGGTGACTTAATTAATAATAATTTATTTTTTCAAATAGCTAATAAGAGCAGATTTGAATGTTCCCAACATAAATGATAAATGTCTGAGGTGACAAATATGCTAATTATTCTGCTTTTATCATTCTACATTTGTATACATGTATCAAAATATCATACTTCAATCCTTACTGGACCAGCAAAAAAAAAAAAAAAAAAAGTATACTGAACCTCATAAATATGTACAATTATTATGTGTTGACTAAAAAGAAAAAATGAGAGATCTTCTAGCTACTTAAGAGTTTGAAAAATTCTACCTGGGTGTGACTATTACTGGTTATATTAAGTTTAAAAGTGCTTTGGTCCACAAGCCTATGTTGGTCTGAATGAAGGATGCAGGAGTTTTAGCCATTAATTAAAAACACTTGGCTGAGCGTGGCTGACACTTGTAATCCCAGCACTTTGGGGAGGGCTAAGGTGGGAGAATTGATTGAGGCCAGGAGTTTCAGACTACCCTAGGCAACACAGTGATACCCCCATCTCTACATTAAAAACAAACAAAAAATACTTATTTACAAGAAATATTATCTCACACACACACACACAGATGCATGTGTGCTGCACGCGCACACACACACACATGTGCAGATACATAGACACACACATACAAGCACAAATACCCTTAAGATCAGGAGAATTACCATAATATTATTATAGATAAAATACCTGTTTGTGTGTGCTGGGGAGAGGCATGTGTTGGGGATTTGGGAGGTGAACCTACATTATGATCCTTCACAGCCTGTTTAAGCATTTCAACATTGCACTCAAATTCATGCAATAACTCATTGGCCCATCCATTTTTTGTTTTGGTTGCATCACTAAAATACATCCAGTGATTACAACTATCTCCTGTAAAATGAATAACAGGTATTTCACTGAAAAATGTACAACTTTCAATTATTATAGTAATGCTTCCAATGAGATTTATTCATTTATTTAAGAAAGGCATTGATATCCGAAAAATGTACAGGCTTTACCTACTACATGTTATTCTGAAATATGAGTAAAACATTTGAAATGTCAAAAGCAAATCATTTGGAGGAGTTTCTATCTAGTACACATTCTTAGTAGAAAATCACTCAGGTTCAATTTAAAGCCATTTGACTGGTCACCCTTCACCGGATGCTCAATTACCTGGTAAACTTCCATTAAACTTAATCCCAGAAAATGTTAGGAAAGAAATAAAATCCTTTCATCAAAGATTTGTTATAAAGTAACTAACAAAAACCTAAACCAGAAAAATGATAAGATGATGATTAAAACATTTAAGAAACCAATAAAACTTCTCAAGATGTACTCAGCCATAGTTTTTGGAAGAAAAATATAAAATCAGGTTATTAGTTTTCTCTGTAGCAACTAAGAAAAGTAATATGCACATAAAAGGGTTAAGACAATAAAATCAGGCTGGGCATAGCGGCTCACACCTATAATCCCAGCACTTTGGGAGGCTGAGGCAAGAGATCAAGGCTGTAGTGAGCAGTGATCACGCCACTGTACTCATGAGGCCTTGTTTCAAAACAAAGAAAATCTACTCTATGAATGTTTCATCTCCCAAAAAATAAATAATTTCTATTTAAAAAATTTATGCATTTGTAAGTTAATTTATGAGTCAGGAGGATAATACATAAGACAAAATACTTCAAAAGAAAATCATTATATTGAATATTGGCAATAAAAATTTAAAATGAAAAAGAAAAAAACAAAGCAAATCGTACAACCTTTAAATTTAATCAGGAACCAACGTAGAAATGACAAACATTGGTAGAAAATGTTAAACAGAAATGTATGAACAGAAAAACTTTACCATTTTTTAAATGTCCTGGAAAACTCTATGATCTCTAGCTTGGTTTTTCTCACTTGTATTAATGCCAAATACCACCAAAAAGCAAAAATGGGCATAAGGTCAAATGACTTAATTTGGCCATAATAATCATACTTTTTTTCTTTTCATTATTTGAGAGAAATAACCTACCAATACTAGATTATTAAGAGCCTATGAAATGTGGAATCCTATAATTTAGCTAAACCTACTCTTAGCTTCATACACTTTTCTAATTTTTAAATATATAAATCATTAAAAAATTTAAAACATTTATTAATAACCTGTTTTTGTCACAACTAAAAAATAGCACAAACACATCTCCTCTGTACCCTGATTTTTTCTTTAAGTTTTAAATTGGTTATTTGGAAAACTGTCAAATTTCTAAAAATTATGGTTTCTAATAATTTACATAAATCTCAATATAAACTGTATGACTAAATTCCATGGCAATTCCACTTTCTTAGTAAAATACTGCCAGGAGAAAAATATCGATCTCTTCATCTCATTTCTTGTTAACAAAATAAAACTAAACAAATTAGCTATATAATTTTAAAACAACATTTATATCTTTTAAAGAAGCTGTTATACACACCTGCTTTATGATAAGGATAATAATCTATAGTTAGCTGCGTAAAAGAAAGTTGCATTGCCCCTCCAGTAATACGTCTGTTTGACTCTGGGAAAAGAAAGAAAAAAAAATATTAAAGAAATTATCAGAAATATTTAAATTTACCACAAAAGATTTTTTACCATACTTGGAGTCCAAGTGGTAATAACTGCCTCTCTTTTATAAAGCACATTAAGGATTTTAGGAAATATAATTCAATCCAATAAGTATTTACTGAGCCTTCCTCATTTGCAAGGCATTAGGATAAAAGGTAAGAATACAAGAATAGCAGAATCCCTGTCATGGTAGAGTTCACAGATGATAATAGCAGAACTTTTATATTTACAAGGCCTCTCCATATGTCAGGCATTATTTTAAATACTTTAGATATACTTACTCATTTGATTTTCATAACAACCCCATTTGATAGGTACAATCACTATTATCCTCATCTTCAAGATAAGGAAACTGAGGCCCAAAGAGGCCAAGGATATACAGCTAGTTAAGTGCAAAGTTTGGATATGAACCCAGGAAATCTTAACCACTACACTGTATCATCCTACCTCTTACTGAAAAGGAAATTAAAAGTCTGTTAGGTTAGGTAAGTTGTTCAAAGTCACAAAGCTCTAATAAGATCAAAAGTCGATTACAAATTGGTGTAACATAAACATAAAAATCAAATTTTAAAACAAAATGGGCAAATCAATCAGAAGTAAGAAAAATACAAACTGAGACACAGCTATGTATACACCCCCTATATTAATTTGTAAAATCTAATTTATCTCAACTAGAATTTCCAGTACAAGTCTATAATCCCTTATGTAAAACCTTTGGAAAGCCAAATGTTTCAGAATTCAAAAATGTTTAGATTTCGTGACAGTAATATGGTATATACAGAATATACCATACAACGGTCCCAGCAGGTTCTGAAGCAGCAATAATAAAAACAGCAACTCTGCAGTAAAACACAAACATAAACAATGTGTTGGTATAAGTCAGGTTTTGCCACCAAATGCTTTTTTCACAAACTTATAAAATAACATTTCAGAGCCTTTTGGATTTCAGGAAAGTAGTGATTACAGACCTGCACTATTAAGGAGATATTTTGGTGGAAAGGTTTTCCTCCTAAATAAAATCATTCAACTTATTCTACGAGGGAATAGTGAGGAATGTAAGGCCTTAGAAAATACTTTCTACATTCTCGTTACTTAATCTTGACCACCTCATTTTCTTAGTTTGGTTTGTTCTAACTTTTTTGGATTTTCCTTTCAAATCTCAAAAATAAAAATACCAACTGTAAGTCAAATGACCCAATGGTATAATGTGAACATAAAAATCACATTTTAAAGATAACAAATCCCTCTACAAACCCCAAATCTTCCTCATCTTTACCCGTCCAACTTTCTAGGTAGCTGCCTTGTCTAAGGCAAAGTAACTTCTACTGCTAAGTATCCACGGTCTCCATATTCACTTTCCCAGCTTAAAAACACAGGGCAAAAATTTTCATAGATATAGATCCTGATTCAGATCTGAGGCACAGAGATCAGATAACTCTATTGTTTAAAGGTCTTCAGCTTCATTCTAATGCTCACCAAAGTTGGAGAATTATAGTCCTTAAGGCAGGCCTACCTGCTGAACTCATCCCCAATACTTCTGGGCCAGGGATACTCTCCAGCAAAGAAACAAAAAAAAATGCCCAGCACCTAGATTACAGAACTACATATTTACAGAAAGGCAAAGGGCAGCTTCCTGGTTACCCTGTTATGTTTACCAAACAAGGAAAATTAAGATGGACAAAAACTAAAAGAAAACTAACTGAAATTTTGCTTCCTAATAAAATTTTGGAAGGATGGGAGAAGAAGTAGTCATAAAATATGTTAAAGAGTTACACAGTTGTATTTCTATTCAAAATAGGCAAATAAACTACAATGCTGAAAACACATCTACAAATAATTATGAATTAACTATGGACTAAAATTTAATTTGCAGACAACTTCAAAACTATGAAAAAGTTAATTCAAAGGCAAGTCTAATATTTCATCATCCTCCAAGAGTGTCATCTATTCAGTCTTTGATTTTTTAAAGCTAATTTTATTGTTAGTATTGATAGTTAACAACTAATTAACCTTAAGTACTAACTGCCAAAGCAAAATAAAATTTCGTACCAATGTATGCTTCCAATTGTGCCTTTCATCTATACATTCACATGAACACAATTATGACAAATTATCTTACTGGACATGCTACACAAGAGATTTAATAAACAACCTAGTTTTGTAGCCAATTCTAGAAAAACCAAAATAGTTTGAAATAAGCAAATTATTTTACCTTTTTCTTTAGCATGAATGTCATCACATATATGCAGATCTAGATGAGAAATCACTAAATGATGGGAGGTTTCCTTAACATCAAAGTCATTGAATAGTTTCACAATTGCATCATTTACATCAGGAGCATTTGAAGTTTGTGTTGTCTTCACTTGCTGGGCAGATGCGACTACTGTAGAGCTCTAAAAAAGATTCAAAACTCCTCAAAACTCCCTTATCACTGCCAATTTAAATATTGGAAATTTCACACACAAAAAAATCTAAATATTTTCAATTGAGAAGTCATGAAAAATAACCATCATACATTTTATTTTTCATCAATAACTCAGCTTCCCTAAAATATTTTCTGAATTACCTAAGAATAAAACTAAAACTTAAAACCTGTCAAACTATACTCAAATCAAATATGAACCCCAATATGTCTCAGTAAATATCTGAAGTTATATTTAACATATTTGTAGCCCTTGTTTTAGAAAATGTAGTTAACTCTTAAAGGCAATTTATTTGAATATTATTAGTTCTATATATTAAAAAGAAAACAAATGTGGGGCCCTGTATACACTGTTACACATCTGATACAGTTTGGCTCTGTGTCCCCACTTGAATCTCACCTTGAATGGTACTCCCATGATTTCCATGTGTTGTGGGAGGGACCCGGTAGGAAATAACCGAATCATGGGGGCGGTTTCTCCCCCACTGTTCTCATGGTAGTGAATAAGCCTCACGAGATCTGATGGTTTTATCAGGGGTTTCTGGTTTTCCATATTCCTCATTCTCTCTTTGCCTGCTGCCATCCATGTAAGAAGGGACTTGCTTCTCCTCACTTTCCACCATAATTATGAGGCTTCCCCAGCCACATGGAACTGTAAGTCCAATTAAACCTCTTCCTTTTGTAAACTGCCCAGTCTCAGGTATATCTTTATCAGCAGCGTTAAAAAGGACTAACACAATATCCTATAGAAATTAAGCACATCTTTGTAGACGTCCCTGATATTATTTCGTACTCTAAGTGTTCTGGTGCCTCTCCCAAAAGATATGGTGTGTCCTTTGAACTTGAATAACTAAAGAAGCCAGAAAGGAGACAGGATTTACAAAGTGGTTATGAGTTCAAATATTTTTCTGAAGCCCCTGTGATATTATTTAGCATTCTAAGTGCTCTGGTGCCTCTCCTAAAAGATGTGATGTGTCCTCTGAACTTGAATAAAGAAGCCAAAAAGGAGACAAGATTTATAAATAGGTTTTGAGTTCAAATATTTTTTTCCCTAAAGAGAAACAGTATAGAACACTTTTGACATATAAAAATATATATGAGCTTCTAATAGTCTAAAATGATTCTGTATACACAACCATAATGTAAGATTATCTAACATATGAGCCACAAAACTATAATGAATTTTTATAATTATGATAAACACAAATTTTCCACTTTAAAAATTAACAATGTTCAAATTCATGTTATAATAAAAGATGGTTAATTACCTAAAGAAAATCAAAGTATATATATTTTATATGTATATATTTTTACATACATCTATGAAGAACTATGATCATACTGTAAAAGAACTGCAAAGTGTAATTAGTAATTGAAAATTTCTTCATGAAAATGATTGCAGACCACAGTAAGTAAAGAAACAGAAAGGTGAAATATAGCTATAGAACGTTAAATACTAGAGACTCTAGAAAACTTTTTATTAATTAATTGTTAAACTGATGTCAAACAATTTTTCTCCTGTTTTTCCCATCTATTTTCAAAGCTATAACAAGACTGTATTTATGTCTATGATGGTGCTATTTAAAAATACTCTCCAGTATTTCTTTTATTGTTTTCTCTCTTCTTTATTAAGATACTGATAAAAATAAAAATATAAACATTAATCTCCCTACAAACCTTTTTCTTAATACTATGGTAAAGTCAGGTTTTTGGATGCTATTTCTGGAAAAAAAAAAATGGGCTATTGTATGCCTCATCAATAATCTTTTTTTTTTTTTTTTTTGAGACGGAGTCTTGCTCTGTCACCCAGGATGGAGTGCCTCAGCTCACTGCAACCTCCATCTCCCAGGTTCAAGCGATTATCCTGCCTCAGCCTCCTGAGTAGCTGGGATTACAGGCTCCCTCCACCATGCCTGGCTAATTTTTGTATTTTTAGTAGAGACAGGGTTTCACCATGCTGGCCAGGCTGGTCCTGAACTTCTGACCTCAAGAGATCCACCCGCCTCAGCCTCCTAAAGGGCTGGGATTACACTGCACCTGGCCCCTATGAATCATGTTAACATCTCTTAATTTTCAAGATAGTCTTCTTTCTCTCTTGGAGAAGAGTAAGATGAAGCTAATCAAATACTTGTAATAGAAAACAACGGCCTAGTTGTAAAATTGAGTAAAGAAACACTGTTAACTAATTCACTTTCTGACATGCTATCTCCTGAAATAATCAGCTTAGGACATTCTGTGTGATATCTAAAGTAGTGACATGATAACTACTATCCAAGAAAGCAATTCTATCCTAATGATTAAATATATCTGCTATGACATCTTATGGAACAACAAAACATAATAGTTACAAAGACTAGAGACATGGAAGAAACTTGCATATGCCCACTAACTACAACTAGGAAAAAGTGCATATGCTGGGGCAAAAACCACCCTCGAAATGGTAGCACAGGTTTTATTAGCATGGTGAGATTACAGAATTTTGTCCTTGTTTCTAGTTTCCTAATAGATACATATCTAATTTTCTAATCCATAGTCCATTTTATATAAGCATATCCACATATTATAAGAGCTATACAGTAATATCAACCTTCAATCTATTAGTCTTTAACTATGACCACCATCTCTGTTAAACACAACCTCAACTACCAAAAATCTTTGTTGCAAGCCTTAACAGAATAGTATTTATGTCTATGACGGTAATATTGTAAACTACTCTCCTCTACCTTTTTCCTTATACTTTTTCAGCTCCAAAATGGCTTTTCTTACCCTTATCTCCCTTAGTCCAACCTACTTCCTTCTTCTGAATTCTCTTATTGGCTAATGACAGTACCAAATGTCATTCTAAAGTCCTCAACTTTTCTCTCTTCCTTATCCTCAACTTACTTAAAAACTTCCACTGGCTCTCAGATGCCCACAGAAAAATCTCAAAATTCTTCCATGTACTATACAACACGTTTCCTATACAGTCACTGCAAACTTTTGTTTCAACTCAGGCTACCAGTCCAGGAAAACTATTCTATGCTAGAGCCCAGTGGTCTGTTTGCCAAATGGTTAAAATCAGAATCCCCCAGAGAATTCTGGAGATGTCCCATTGGATGAATAATTTATTGGTAGAATAATACAGAATTCACTTTCAATTCTATATGTTTATTTGTTTTTATGGCTATAAGTTCTAGAAAACCTTGTTCACATAAATAGGTAGACTGAAAGGAAAGCAGTTTTATTTTAGCCATATGACTTGATCCTTTCAATGCCTTCAGGTTACCTTCACTAAGTGATCTACTACAAAAATTATTTTAATAATCTCTAATAGCTGACAATTATTTGATCTTCCTTCACATGCGTTAAAAACAAAGAACTAATAATCACCTGACTTGTTCCTTTGTCATTAGAGCCATTAACTTCCAACATGAACAGCAATATTTCAAAACAACACTCTATCTTGTTCCCAGAGGGGTTTTCACCCCCTCCCTGTTCAAATCCATCTTAGTAAGACTGAGGATGAGTAATAACGTCTTTCATTTTACAAAGTAGGATTAGAGTCATTATGGAAAGGGAGAGTCAGTCTGACATCTTAATGCAAGCATATTCTCTAGTAGAGCAGGCTTAAGAAAGAATACACATCAAAGGGGAATATGTGGAACTCAATTTCTTTAAAATATAAAACTTGGAAAATTGTTATATCCCAAGGCATTTGAACCTCACTCCTGAAAACATTAGTAACACCAAATTTCTTATCTTTATCAGAAAATAACATGTTCTTTAAAAATACTATACTTGCGCAGATTCTATTGTCTCTTTTGAAATGCCTTTCCCCTATGTCTGCCTGTGAATTGCTACTCATTTCTAAGACTTAATTTCATTATCCTCTTTGTGAAACCTTTCTAAACCCTGCAAGCAATTAATTGAAACTTCTCTCTGTTTCTGTAGTCCCTACACATAACCCTTTCCCTTACTTCTTCATGCTAACATTTACATTAAACTACAATGATTTGGGGATTTTTCTTTTTCTTTTCTTTCTTTCTTTTTTTTTTTTTTTTGAGACGGGATCTCACTGTTACGAAGGCTGAGGTGTAATGGTACAATGGCTTGGCCTCCTGGGCTCAAACAATCCTCCTGCCTTGGTCTCCCAAGTAGCTAGGATGACAGGTATATACCACCACACTCAGGTGATTCTTTGTAGAGATGGGTCTCAGTACATTGCCCAGGCTGGTCTTGAACTATTGGCCTCAAGTAATCCTCCTGCCTATGCCTCCCAAGGTGCTGGGATTACAGACATGAGCCCCTGTCCCCCACCTGCAAAGATTTGTTTCATATTTGACTCACCATTACACTCTGAGGTCCCTGAGGCCAAGGTCAGATGGTATTCATTTTCACATCACAGTGCCTACTCCTGCACCTTAGGACATAGTAGGCAAGCAATAAAAAATGCCAATGTGATATTCATTGAAAGCCTAGGCTAGGCATGGTGGCTCACACCTGTAATCCCAGCACTTTGGGAGGCCGAGGAGGGCAGATCGCTTGAGGCCAGGAGTTTGAGACCAGCATGGCTAACACAGTGAAACCCTGTCTCTACTAAAATTACAAAAAAAATTAGGGGGGCAAGGTGGTGCTTGCCTATAGTCCCAGCTACGAGATAGGCTGAGGTACGAAAATCACTTGAACCTGGAAGGTGGAAGTTGCAGTGAGCCAAGATTGCACCATTGCACTCCAGCCTGTGCGACACAGACTCTGTCTCAAAAAATAAAGAAAGCCTAAATGTATGCCATTCCCATGTACAAAGCCAGATCACCAACAAGCTATATATTTGAGATGTATAACACTGTTTCCAAGGAAATAGCTTCACAGATGCATAATTTTATATTATCCAGTTTTTATTAGGGGTAGATATAAAAATTCATTTATACTTTGCATAAAATTATTAACAATATTATCCATTATAATTATCATTGTCTCTTCTATAAAGACCTTTATGTGTTGGTACTCAGAACTTACTATGGGGAAAGACTAGAAAAACTTTTCTTCTCCATTTCAACTAATAATGCTCCATACAAACTAATAATCACTTTCAAGAAAGTGATAAATAGCTCATTATGCTTGTCCGTGTTCTTGCACCAGCAATCAGACAACTTCAGCAGTTTTGTGTCCAATTTCAGCAATTCCTTATGGCTTTGGTTCTCTGCACAATTAACTCTCACATGTCCTCTCTTGCCTATGATTACCCAGGTTTTTCCTCATTTACTTTTGCTTTAGTAGTTTTAAAACTATACTCATTTAACTTCCCAAACAGAGGTATTAAAACATCAAATATTTTTGTCATCATTACCCTTAGTGCCTAATATAGAGCTCTAAACAAAATAAGCACTAATAGATACAAATACGTTTTCATGTAGATACCACTTACATAAAATTACCTAGAACACATCTAGATAAAGAAGATTCTTATATTCAAAGCCTCATATAATCTGTTTCTTAAAGAAAATGCCAACAAATCCTTCTGATTTTTAAACTATTTCCATGTAAAGTAAGTATTTTTCCTGTTAATTTTATAGCATACCTGTGCAGGTTCAGGAGCCATACTCTTCCTTTGTTCTGTTGATTTTTCTATTGCTTCACTAAGAGATTTTGCATATTGTACCATAGCTTTCAACTGGGAATCAGTTAAAACCCATAATAAGTCATCCAATATTAGAACTAATTTTGTTGCTATGACATTGCAGTCCTTTAACTGTGGGGAAAAAAAAGTTTTATAAAATTAAGCCAAGATATAAACCTTATAACACACCTGTATTCAAAAATTGTTTTCAAAACCTTTTTGAATAAAATTAAATATGGATTCTTCCTTCGTTCAAAAAGTATTTGCTGGCCAAGCACAGTGGCTCACGCCTGTAATCCCAGCACTTTTTGGAGGCTGAGGCAGGTGGATTACCTGACATCAGGAGGTTGCGACCAGTCTGGCCAACACAGTGGAAACCCCATCTCTATTAAAAATACAAAAATTAGCCAGGCGTGGTGGCGGACACCTGTGTAATCCCAACTACTTAGGAGGAGGAGGCAGGAAAACCGCTTGAACCCAGGAAGCAGAGGTTGCAGCGAGTGGAGATAGCACCATTGCACTCCAGCCTAGGCGAGAAAGAAACTTTGTCTTTTTTTTAAAAAAAAAAGTATTTATTGAGTTCCTGTAATAAGAATGGAGTATCTCCTAGTACTAGAGATGCAGTGGTAACAAAAGACAGACAAATCCTTGTACCTTACAAGTTATATAGTACTTATATAACTTAATTTGGCATTTATAGCTGATAAATCATATAATTACTTATATTAAATCAAAGATTCAACAGAAGAAATGAAATTATAAGACAGTAAATGTTCAACAATTATTTGGCAAATATATTTGGCAAATATATTCAATTTACCAAAAACAAAAATGTTTAGGCCAGGCATCATGGCTCACACCTGTAATCTCAGCACTTTGGAAGGTTAAGACAAAAGGACTGCTTGAAACCAGGAGTTCACAATCAGCCTAGACAACATAGCGAGATTCTGTCTCTACAAAAAAATTAAAAATTAGCTAGGCATTGTGATACCTTCCTGTAGTCTCAGCTACTTGGGAGGCTAAGGCGGGAGGATCCCTTGAGCCCAGGAGTCTGAGGCTGCAGTGAGCTAGGATGATGTCACTGCACTCTAGCCTGGGCAAGAAAGCAGGACCCCACCTCCAAAAATAAAAATAAGGCAGAGGCAGGAGGATCACATGAGTCCAGGAGCTCAAGACCAGTGTGGGTAATATAATGAGACCTCATCGCTACAAATAACTTAAAAAATGATTCAGGCATGGTGGTGCATGCTTGTACTCCCAGCTATTTGGGAAGCTGAAGTGGGAGAACCACCTGAGCCTGGGAGGTCAAGGCTTCACTGAGCCTTGGTCATGCCACTGCAATCAAGCCTGGTCAACAGAGTTAGATCTCATTTCAAAAAAAATAAGATAAAAATAAAAACAACAACAAAAAAAATCCTTTGAAAATCTATTAAACCTAAGACTGAAGAATATTATACTAGTTTTCAACAAATATTATCTGAGTAAACCTCCCTTTATTTTACATTATTTTAATATGCCATTGGTAGTATGCCAATATTTCACCTAAGAAATTATTTAAAATTTCTTATTGTTAACTAATAGTTAACACACAAATCAAAAAGTCAAATCCAAAAGTTAATACATGAATCAATAATGTAATCCTGTTGACTCACCCTTCTTTTAAGTGTGACTCTGATTTTTGATTGGTTGGTTATTAATCGAACAGGAGCACACATAATTTCAAGATGTGAACTTTGGGTAGCATCTGCCTCTATTCTTATCATCTGCCAGTTTATTTCTTTAAAAGTCAAAACCTAAGGAGAACACAGAGATTAACTTCACTTACTCATGCAAAACAGAATGAGAAAAATGTAGATTTTAAAAAACAAAGCAAATATATCTTCTCAACTAATTTTCACGACATTCTAGATATATTCACCATGTTTTTATTTTTGTAAATTGTATGATTCCATCAAATTCAGTTACACATCTTCATATTCATATTCATCATGTGTAAAGCTGTTAATACTTTTATTCTAAATAATTCCGTTAATGTAAAGCTCAAATGCATTTAAATCATGTGACTAAGAAACAACTAAATAACATTATTTTAGTTTGGGGGATGTAAACATTCAATTCTGAGTAGCTGAGAAGTTAAAATAGGGCTTTAAATTGAAATATTTATTACAGTAAAAGCATTAAAATGTGCACATTTGGTAATTGAATGATTAAGAGTAACACGGGGAGAGCTAGGTGCAGTGGTTCAGGCGTAATCCCAGCACTATGGGAGGCCAAGGCAAGTGAATAGCCTAAGCTGAGGAGTTTGAGACCAGCCTGGGCAACATGGCAAAGCCCTGTCTCTACCAAAAATATGAAAATTAGGCAGGCGCAGTGGTGCATGACTTTAGTCCCACCTACTCAAGAAGCTGAGGTGGGAGGATCACCTGACCCAGGGAGGTCACGGCTGCAGTGGGCCGTGATTGTGCCTCTGCACTCCAGCATGGGCAACAGAGTGAAACCTTGTTTCCCCTGTACCCCCCCGAAAAAGTAATACAGAGAAAAGCAAAATTAAAAGGCAAGATTCTGGCAACCATGAGACGTGATTATTTTAATTGTTCTCCTTTACTTGTCACTAAATGAAGCCTTTAAAAAACAAAGAAAAAAATTTTTACCTCTCCTCTCTGTGGATCCTGAATACGAGTAAACCTTAAATCTCCATGTTCCCAGTGTGCATTTACACTATAGATCCGAAGCTGAGAAAGTTCAAATGATGCATTGAAGGCTTTTGCTCCAATTCTGATGACTATAGAATTTACAGAAACAGTAATTCCCTCGACTACTTTTTCAGCAAAGCCATATTCACTGGAAAAACAAAGCAAAATAAAATACACTAAAGACAAAACTAATTTTTATAAGTTCTACTAATATTTGCACATTGCTGGCTGGGCAAGGTGGCTCACACCTGTAATCCCAGCACTGTGGGAGGCTGAGGCCAGCAGATCACTGGAGGCCAGGAGTAATTTTTTGTAGAGATGGGTCTCAGTATATTGCTCAGGCTGGTCTTGAACTACTGACCTCAAGTAATCCTCCTGCCTAAGCCTCTCAAAGTGCTGGGGTTACAGACATGAGCCCCTGTCCCCGACCTGCAAAGATTTGTTTCATATTTGACTCACCATTACAATCTGAGGTCCTTGAGGCCAAGGTCAGATGGTATTCATTTTTACATCACAGTGCCTACTCCTGCACCTTAGGACATAGTAGGCAAGCAGTAAAAAATGCCAATGTGATATTCATTGAAAGCCTAGGCTGGGCATGGTGGCTCACACCTGTAATCCCAGCACTTTGGGAGGCCGAGGAAGGCAGATCGCTTGAGGCCAGGAGTTCAAGACCAGCCTGGCCAAAACAGCGAAACCCTGTCTCTATAAAAATTACCCAGGCTGGAGTGCAGTGGCATGAACTCGGCTCACTGCAGCCTTGACCTCCTAGGTTCAAGCATTCTCCTGCCTCAGCCTCCCAAGTAGCTGAGACTAAAGGTGTGCACCACCACCCCCAGCTAATTTTTGTATTTTTTATAGAGATGGGGTTTCACTATGTTGACCAGGCTGATCTTGAACTCCTAACCTCCGGTGATCTGCCCACCTCGGCCTCCCAAAGTGCTGGGATTACAGGTGTGGGCCACTGCACCCAACCCAGCTTAACTCTTAAGAGTCATAAAAGTTCCACTGATGCACAGAAAATAATATGCAGAGAAACTAATCAGAGGCTATTTGATTTACAAGATGCCTAAATTCTTCTGTTTTCATTTATTTTCTGCTGCTGCTCTGCCGTTAATCATTATTATTTAATAATAGCAAGGAATGCAAGATAAATAAAAGAAGTTAAAAGTTAAATCTGCAACTTTGCAATGTATATAACTAAACTGTAAAATGCTTGATGGGAGAGCTGACTGAAATAGAGGCCACTTGAGGTTAACATATTTTTTTAAATGTCCTGTTACTGTTAATAACAGAGTTGACTATAGAAAAGAACTCCCTTTGGCAGTCATGCCGATTAATGGAAGTAACTTACCTTTGTCCTGAAGCAGTTGCAATTGGTGATGGACCATTAGGGCTTCTTGGTTCTTCACAGGTACTCATTTCCATTATTACTTTATCCAGGGACTAATAAAAATGTTAAAATGTAAAAAATTAGATATTTTATTTTATGTATATTATTAAACTATTATTTAAGATTATTTTCTCTCTTTCATTTTGCTTTAGGAGGAAAGTAAACAGTAAGTGAGCAGTCATTTTAAGCGTCTCTCTATAGGTCTACAAAGACAAATGCTAAAAAAGAATACAAAGCACTCAATCAGTTCTCAAGGCATTCATTATCTGGTGGAAAAGCTGTGTATTACAAGTGTATGGGGGGGAGGGTGAAATTAAGATATAGCCATTAAGTACTGAAATCATCAGATTTCATGAAAACAGAATCTCTAATCCCAGATGTACTATCCATTGATAAGATTATACATTAATAAATAGGATTGAACTTCCCCAAAAAGCTT
>CAUYLG010030588.1:0-32178 GCA_963573385.1 Cacajao melanocephalus
ATATATATATATATATATATATAATCATGTCAGCAAACAGTGACAATTTCACTTTTTCCTTTCCAATTTGGGTGCCTTTATTTTCCCTCTTGCCTAATTTCTCTGGTAAGAACTTCCAATACTATGTTGAATAGAAGTGGCAGGACAGAGCATCCTTGTCTTATTGTGGATTTTAGGAGAAAGAGCTTCAATTTTTTCATGGAGTATAATGTTAGCTATAACCACATAATCTTACTGTCTGTTATCAGTTGCATGATTCCAATCTTAGAATGATTTCAGGAATGTGTTCTCAGATACCTTAGAATAGAGTTGCATCAATGATTAGCTGAAGCCTTTTCTATCTAGTGTTTCAGACAGGCTTCACAATTTGCTTTGTGTGTGACTGAATTTTATATATATATATATATATATAATTATGACTACCTAGACCATATCATGTCAGGGCCTTTTCAGATGCTTGAACTTGTGTTCCAAGAAAGAGTTATTCAAACTTTAGTTTTTAATAGGTGTTACTTCAAATGAAAGCTAAGCATGCTCCTTGGAAGAGCTTGGCTTCATGAGATCAGCCTCACCTTTTGATTGCTGGATCATATGGTAGTTCTATTTTTAATTTTTTGAAGAAGCCTTCATATTGTTTTCCATAATGATTGTACTAATTTACCTTTCCACCAGCAGTGTACAAGTGTTCCCATTTGTTCATACAGTTTCAATACTTATTATCTCTCATCTTTTTCATAATGGCCATTCTAAGAGATATGAGGTAATAGCTCATTGTGGTTTTGACTTGCATTTCTCTAATGTTTAATAATATTGAGCCCTTGAACCTGTTTATCATTTGTAGATCTTTGGAGAACTGTCTCATTAGGTCCTTTTCCCATTTTTTATTTGAGATTTTTGCTTTCTTGCTGTTGAATTGAGTTTCTTATATATTTTGGACCTTAATGCCTTATCAGAGTTATAGTTTAAGGATTTTTTTTTACCTTACTGTAGGTTATCTCTTCATTCTGATGACTGTTTCCTTTGCTGTGCAGAAGATTGTTAGTTTGATGTAATCACATTTGTCTATTTTTGTTTTTGTTGCTGGTGCTTTTTGGGTTATATCCAAGATTTCCAGACCAATGTCATGGAGCTTTTCCCCTATGTTTTCTTATAGTACTTTTATAGTTGCAGGTCTTGAGTTTAAGTCTTCATTCATTTATTTTTCTCTTTTTTCCCCAATTTCATTGGCTTCTATTCTTATTTTAATTATATTATTCTTTCTGCTTGCTTGAAGTTTAATTTCCTTTTCTTCTTCCAGTTTCTTAAGATGAAAGCTTAGATTACTCATTTCAGACATTTCTTTTTTTTTTTTGAGACAGAGTTTTGCTCTTGTTGCCCATGCTGGAGTGCAGTGGTGTGATCTCAGCTCACTGCAACCTCTGCCTCCCAGGTTCAAGTGATTCTCCTGTCTCAGCCTCCCAAGTAGCTAGGATTGCAGGCATGCACCACCATGCCCAGCTAATTTTGTATTTCTAGTAGAGATAGGGTTTCTCCATGTTGGTTAGGCTGGTCTTGAACTCTCAACCTCAGGTGATCCACCTACCTTAGTCTCCTAAAGTGCTGGGATTACAGGCATGAGCCACCACACCTGGCCTGACATTTCTTTTATTCTAATATAACTATTTAACACATATACACTGTAACTAATGATTTGTCTGCATTCTATAAATTTTGACATATTCTCTTTTCATTTTTATGAAATTCAAAATGTTTTCTAATTTTTCTTGTGATGTCTTCTTTGGCCAGTGGGTTATTTTGAGGTGTGATGCTTAATTTTTAAATATTTGGAGGTTTTCTGGATGTCTTTCTGTTATTAAGTTCTAGTTTAATTTCATTGTGAATTTTAATGTGTCATTGGATGATTTCAATTCTTTTGAATTTATTGAGATTTATCTCAGTAGCCCAAGAATATGGTCTATCTAATTTTGTTTGGTGTATTTTTCCATGAATGTCAGTGATGTTTTCTGGCAGTGTGGTTCGGTTATTTCATATCCTTGCAATTTTTTTGGTCAATCTGTTCTATCAATTAATTTGATGAAGAGTATTTCAATCTCTAATTATAATCGTGAATTTGCCCATTTTTGTCTTTTAGTTCTATCAGCTTTTTTTTAGAGCTCTTTTATTAGGTGAATAAATACTTGGGATTTTTATAGTTTCTTGATGAATTCATCCTTTGCTCATTATGGAATATAATTCTTTATCCCAGGAACATTACTTGTTCAGAAATCTACTTTGTCAGTTATTAATATAGATAATCCAGTTTTGTTTTGATTGGTCATTGCCTAATATATATTCTTCGTTCTTTTGCTTTTAACTGGTGTATTTATATTTAAAGTGGATTTTTCTGTAGACAACATATAGTTGGGCCTTACTTTCTTAAATAATCCAATTTGACTACGCCTTCTAATTGGAATATTTATACACAATTCGTATTTATTGTTTATTTATGTAATTGGATTTAAATCTCACCATTTAATCATCTTTTGGCATTCTTTATCTCTTTTGTAAATATACACTTCCATGTAATAGCATGCTTTTTTTCTACTTTAACAACTTGAATTAGCATTTCTTTTAGTGTAGGTCTGCTGGCATTGAATTTTCTGCTTGCGTTTGTCTGAAAGTCTGCATTTTGCTTTCCTTTCTGAGACATACTTTAACTTCATTTGGAATTCTTGGTTGATCGTTTCTCATTTTAAAGATGTCCCTTTACTGTCTTCTGGCTTGCATAACATTTGACAAGAAATCTGGTATAATTCTCAGGTATGTAATGTCTCATTTTTCTTTCAGTGGCTTCGATATTTTCCGTATATCTTTGGTTTTCAGCAGTTTGATAGTGATGTATCTGGAAATGCCTATGTGTGTTGTATTTATTCTGTGTGGAGTTTTCAGAGCTTTTGGGATCTATGCTACATTTAATTAATATTGGAAAATTCTCAGCTACTATTTCTTCAAGTGTTTCTTCTGCCCTATACTTTTTTTTGAATACTCAGTGTCCTATATGTTAGACTATTTGATACATCACAGCCCTTATATACTCTGTTTTTCCACACTGTTATCTTTTTTTTTTGTATTTCAGTTTGGATAATTTTATTGACATATCTTCAAGTGTACCAACTCTTTCCTCAGCTATATCTAGTTCACTGATAAACCTGTCAATATTTTTTCTTTTATGATGGTGCTAACCAATAGTACTTTTTGGGCTGATGAAAAAATTCTTGTCTTGTCCAACACAGCAAATACTATCCACATGTGGCTTGAAATGTGGCAAATGTAATTGACGCAATACATTTAAAATTTTATTTTAGTTTAATTAATTTAAATTTTGATTAAAAAAGAGCCACATTTATTACTGGTTATTATATTGAATAGCACAGATCTATGATACCGTGTTTTTATTTCCAGCATCTTTTAAAATGATTTTTATTGGTTTAATTGTTTTTGAAATTCTTTATCTGGTCAAGTATGCTGTTCATGTTTTCCACTTCATTCTTTAACATGTTAGTCATAGTTATTTTTAAGTCTTTGTCTAATGGTTTCAACATCTGAGTTGCTACTGAGTAATTATTTTGTTGACAACACGTTGTTTTTTCTTGCTTTTTTGTGTATCTCATGTTTTATTTAAGGACAGATATCCTGTGTTGGGAAAAACAGAGATTGAGATAAATAGTACTTATGCCCCAAAATGGGCATGCCTATTCTTTCGGCTATGTGAAAAGTTGAGTCAGTGTAATCAGGAGTTGAGCTGTGCTGGCTTCATTCCCAATTTTTTTTTGTGTGCACTCAGTAAAGGCCAGTGGAGTAGAGCTTGTCAGTAAGAAATCCTCTTGGGTTTGTGGCTTTCAGTTATTTTAAGTGATCATGCTTGTCTCTAATCAGTTTATAAGAATTTGTTAAAATTTTTGCTGATTTCTTCTCGTTTTTATAATGGTTAACTCATCCTTTCATGGAGTGCCAAAGATAAAAGTTTTCAGGTCTCTTCTGTCCTTTTAAGGCCTGCACACTCATTGGAAATTACTTCACTTGATTGCCTTATGTCCTCAGTCCTCATATATGTGATGGGCATAAGAAAGGTTTTTTTTTTGTTTGTTTATAAATTATTAGTTTCTTTTGTTGTTGTTATTAGGTAGAAACAACTTACGTGTGTGTGTGTGTGTGTGTGTGTGTGTGTGTGTGTGTGTAGTTCTTCACCCTAAGTGGAAGCAGAGTTAGCCATCTAAGGAAAGCCATGGTAATCTATGACATCTTGGTAGGAGAAAACGTATGCCTTGGTGAGAAAGGTGGTATCTTGTTTACAAACAGTAGAAGAGAAATAGGTACCTGGTAATGAATGCAGGGAAATGGGTAGTAATCATTAAAGAAATGTTAAGAATTAGTAGAACTTCCAAATGCACATTGAAAACTTTGGAGTAAAAACATTTAACAAATTTTCAAACAGAAATTAAGAACAAAAGGAAACATATAAATTGCTTGAAAAACATAAGAAAAAATGTTAAATATAGAAATCTAGTAAATGAATCATTACTCTTAATGTAAATGGACCTGAATTAATCTATTGAAAGACAGAGACTGTCAGATGGGACAATAAAATCCCTACTATGTGACTTTACAAATATATACTTTAAGTAAAGGGAAAATGAATAGCAGGAAAATGGCATTTCAGGAAAATACAAATAAAAAGAAGGCAGAAATGGGAAGTATTGATGTCAGATAAGAAGAATGTCAGGCTAAAAGCAGTAAACAAAGTAAAGTGAGACATTACTTAATGACAAATATAAACATTTAATTAGACTATTGTGGCAGAGACTATGTTCTCTGAAACCTATTACATACAAACATAACCGCTGGATCAAAGAAAATATCAAATGGAAAATTACAAGGAAGCAATTAAATGAAATGCTAAGAATACAGACTTTGGAGCCATTTGGTCTAGGTTCTAATTCTGATTCTGCCACATAACATCTATAAGACCTTAGAGAATTTTCTTACCCTTTCTGTGTCTCAGTTTTCTCACCTGTAAAAATAGAAATGATAATAGTACCTACACAATAGAATTTTTATTAAATAATGTGAATTAATGACCATAAAAAGATTTAGCCCAGTGTTTTGCACATGGTGAACTATGAATCGTGTAATGGGATAAATACTAGAAATCAGTGGAAAGTTAGAGACGATTGTAGGCAAAATGGCACTCCAGACATCTCCACTGTTACGCTTAGAACCAGTGAATATGTTGTGCTACACGGCAAAAGGGAGTTGGAGGGTGCAATTAAGGTTAAGGGCCTAAAATAGAGAGATTATCCTAGATTATCTGAGTGGACCAATATAATAACAGGAGCCAATAAAAGGAGAGTATTTTTCTCTAGCTGGAGTCAGTGAGACATAGCAGGAAAAAAAGCCACAAAGATTCTGGGCATAAAAAGGATTTGATGTACCATTCATTGCTTGTTCTAAGATGTAGGAGCCCATGTGCAAGAACCAGAGAGTGATGTCTAGGAGCCATGGGGAGCTCCTAGCTGACAGACAGCAAAGCAACTGATACTTCAGTTCTTCAATCATACTCCTAAAAATCCTATGATTATATCCATCAATGCTGAAACATATTTGATAAAATTCAACACTTGTTTGAAAACCACATATCCTACCAAGGAGTATACAAGAGATGTATCCAGAATATATAAGGAACTCTCAAGACAAACACTACAATTAAAAAATGACAAAAAGATGGGAAGAGACATTTCAGCAAAGAGGATAAATAGACAGCAAATAAGCCCATGAAAGGATGATCAACTTTATTAGGCATCAGGAATATGCAAAGTAAAACTACAATGAGATATCATGACAAACCCATCATAACGACAACTCGAAATGCTGGCAAGGATGCAGAGAAACTGGACCACTCATATGTTGCTGGCGGGAATGCCAAGTGACACATCACTCTGGAAAACAGTTTGGCAATTTGGCAAAACAAAACATACACCTACCATATGACCCAGCAATTGCACTCCTGGATATTTATTCTAGAGAAATGAAGATGTATGATCATGTAAAAACCTTCACATACATATTTATTGCAGCTTTATTTCTGACAGCCCCAAATAGGAAATAACCCAGATGTACTTCAGTAGGTGGATGGTTAACCAACCTGTAGTATACCCATGCCGTGGAATACTACTCAGCAATAAAAAGGAGTAAATTATTAATACATGCAAAAATCTGGATGAATCTCTAGAGAATTATGTTGAGTGAATAAGACTAATTCTGAAAGGTTACATGCTGTATGATTCCATTTCTATGCCATTCTTTAAATGGCAAAAATTATAGAAATGGAAAACAGATTAGCGGCAGGGGCGAAAAAGTGGGTGGAGACATAAGGGAAATGATGTGTTTATAAAAGGACAACACAAAGGATCCCTGCGGTGATGGAAATGTTCTGTATCTTGGCTGTATTGATGTTACTGTCCTGGTTGTGATATTGTTTTACAAGATGTTACTATTGAGAAAAACTGAGTAAAGGGCACAAAGGAGGTTGCAATGAGCCAAGATCACACCATTGCTCTCCAGCCTGGGCAACAGAGTGATATTAAATTTATAAATGTATTTGTAGTATATGAACATATTAGTAAAAAATTCAATTAAAAATGTGGCATGATCAGGTATGGTGGCTCATGCCTGGAATCCCAGCACTTTGGGAGGGCAAGATGGAGGATTGCATGAAGCCAGGAGTTTGAGACCACTCTAGTCAACATAGCAAGACCCCCATCTCAAAAAAGAAGTGGCATATTGAGCTCAGCAACAGAGAAAATAAATAATAAATCAGTTCCATGTGGGTTTATTACATTTTGAGAGAAAAACCTATCAAAATAATGTATTATATTTACAAATTTCAAAAATACCAATATGATCATATCAATAATGACCTAAAAATCATTTGATACAATTCAGTAGCTATTCTTAGCAACATAAAATGAAAACAGAAGGGAAATTATCTTAATGTGATGTATAGTATTTGCTAAAAAGCAAGTATTACTTGAAATAGCAAAACTAAATTCATTTCCATTAAAATTAAGTGCTAGACGGAATGCTTGGTATTGCCATACTACTTGTCCTTGTTATTTACAATTGTCTTGGTGATTTAAGCAATTTCAGTAACTGAAGAAGGAGGAAGAGAAGGCAAGAAGGAGGAGGAAGAGGAAAAGCAGGAGGAGGAAGAAAGAAAAAATAGCTGGTATATATTTTGGAAAAGGAGAACTACAGCTAGTTTTTTGTTATTGTTGATGGCATGGATATATCCCTGGCAGAATGAATGTGGGTAGAGGGACAAGAAGTCCACTGGAATTAAAAAGAAAATGCAATAAAATGGCTAAATATTAGCAAAATTTGAAAGCAAGTATTGTTCTCCACTCTGGTAATAAACCCCTGTATAGTAAAATTTTAAAATTATGATAGTATCATGACTCATGCCTGTAATCCCAGCACTTTGGGAGGCTTAGGCAGATGCGTCACTTGAGGTCAGGAGAACGAGACCAACCTGGCCAACATGGTGAAACCCTGTCTCTACTAAAAACACAAAAATTAGCAGGGCATGGTAGCAGGCGCCTGTAATCCCAGCTACTCAGAAGGCTGAGGCAGGAGAATTGTTTGAACCAGGGAGGTGGAGGTTGCAGTGAGCCAAGATTGCACCACTGCAATCCAGGCTGGGCAAAATACCAACCAACTAACACCAAAAAAAAAAAAAAAAAAAAAAAAAAAACTACAATAGTAACAAAGCTGTGAAAAACTTAAGAATAAATTTAGTAAGTGACAAAGCTAGTGTTTCAGGGATAGAGGATGAATTATTTAATAAATGGTTCTGATACAATTGGAAATTATTTATTATATAATAAACTTATAAGTTAAGTGTAAGAAATAGATAAAACTCCCACATTAAAATCTAGGCTACATGTAGTCTTGGTTTGTGGAAGACATTCTTAAGCAAGTCGAGAAACTTAGAAACTATACAAATAAAGGTAGATATATTTTACTAAATGACATGAAAAATATATGGCAAAAACACAACTTACAAAACAAATAACAATATAAATTTTGTCAGTTAATATAACAAATAGAAAACATAACAAGCAATATGACAAACTTATCTACACAGTTAATCAAAGAGCAAATCCAAATGACCGGCAAGAGCTGAGAGGATGACTAAGCTTACTAATAATCAGGAGGAAAGGGCAAATTTAAATTAACAAATAAATATCATTTCCCATCTATCAGGTTGGCTAAGATTAAAAAGGCTGTTAACATCAGCTGCTTCTGGGATACAGGGAATGTGAATTTTAAAATGTGAATTCTCAAACATCCTTATGAAAATATTAGACTACTTTTTGAAAAAGCAACTGGGAAACATCTGTTAAAATTAAACACACACACACACACACACACACACACATTTTAATCCAGTGGTCCTTCACTTGAAAAACATCCCGGCCAGGCACGGTGACTCACACCTGTAATTCCAGCACTTTGGGAGGCCGAGATGGGTGGATCATGATGTCAAGAGATAGAGACCATCCCGGCCAACATGGTGAAACCCCGTCTCTACAAAAAATAGAAAAATTGTCTGGGCTTGGTGGTGGGTGCCTGTAATCCCAGCTACTCGGGAGGCTGTGGCAGGATAATTGCTTGAACCTGGAAGGCAGAGGTTGCAGTGAGCCGAGATCACGTCACTGCACTCCAGCCTGGGCGACAGAGTGAGACTCTGTCTCAAAACAACAACAACAACAACAACAACAAACAAAAGCATCCCGTGGGATTATAAGCCTCAGCACATAAGAATATATTTCCAAAGATTTCTATTGCTGCATTACTTGTTGTGGTAAAAACGAATAAATAAGCAAATGAATAAAATAATAAATGAATACATAAGTAGGTAACTAAGCAGAAGTAAATGTTCATTGAAAAAGAATGTTAGCTATACTAGTAGACATAGTAGTATTTTCATGAGGTGTTGTTGCATGAAGAAACCAAGAAATGTGTGTATTGAGATGGTTATTATTTTCCCCAGGTGTTACCATATACATGCTAGATGTATGCATGTGCATATTTATATGTGTATATGCTACATGTGTGTATGTCTATATGTTTGCATGTCTTCTAGAAACATGAAAAATATGAATGATAAGTTCTAACTTAATTTCAACACCTCGAGGGGGCATGGATGTGGGTTGGAGTGTAGGGATTGTTGGTGGGTTTTGGGGTGCAGGGGAGTGCTCAGCTTGCTCCCTGGTGGGATCCAGGCTCTTGGTCTCTCGATCTCTCAAGAATGGGAGAGGGGACCATGGCAGGTGTACTCATAAATACTGGACCCAAAAAGTTTTTGTAGAAAAGTGATTTATTTAGGTAGAGAAAGAGAAAAAGGAGAAGAGAAAAACTTCCATGAAGAGTGTGTGGAAGGGGACCCAAGTATGGAATCCAAAGGGGTGTGGAAGAAGGGGACTTTTAATCTGGGTGGAATTCCTTCCCTCTCCAAGCCCCCTGGCCAAAGAAAAGAATTCCCTTAAACTTCCTGTGGAGTAATTGACTTTTTGATTCTTCCGGCCAGAAACCATTAAATATCCCGGATGGAGAGTCATGGGAAGGGGCATGGCACAGGGAAGTTCTTGCCCTTAAAACTATGCCCCCTTGTGGATCCAGAAAGAGAACACATTCCCTCAGAATGATGGGGATAAGAGAGTAAACCAAAATCTTAAAAATAAGAAAAGATTTTAAAAAAAAAGAATGTTTTAAATATGTATGAACACTATCATCCCATTCATGCATTTATTTAAAATTATAAGTACATATTCATGTAACATTTAAAAAGTAATACCCACAGAAAGACTTTTACAAGCATGTTCATAGCAGCTTTATTCTCAATATCTCTAAACTTGAAATAATATGAATATTTATCAAAAGGGGATTGTACAGTCATGCAATGGAATGAGTGGTAGTCAACAATACAAAGGAATGAACTGTTGCTATATAACATGGATAAACCTCATGAAACTTTTATGTGTAGCTAAAAACGATACAGTAAAGCAAAACTGTAAGAATTACATTCTTTCATGCAGCAAGGTGGCTACATAATTTGTGTAGCTCAGTTTAAAACAAAAATGTCAAAAACAGGAAAAAATTGCCTTTAAGTACTAAGATAAAAAGTCTTTTCTTTCTTTCACAGTTTCTCTGTTGACATGTCATAGTAGTTTTACTTGTTATTTAATGTTCTAACAAAAGAAAAAATTAAAGTTGTTAAATTTAATGTAATATTAAAGGGTAAAAATTATTCATCTTTTGTGCAATGTAAGTTTTACATGCAAATATAGAACATTTAACTTTTACGCAGAATAACTGAACTTAAACAATTCATATTGTCTTAATCCATTCAGGCTGCTATAACAAAATACTTTTAACTATGTAATTTGTAAACAATAGAAATTTATTGCTCACGTTTCTGGAGCCCAGGAAGTCCAGGATCAAGGCACCAGCAGATTTTGTATCTGGAGGGGGCTTTCTCTCCACTTCAAAGATGACACCTTCTAGCTGTGTCCTGATGTGGCTGAAGAGAAAAACCAGGTTTCTCGGGCCTCTTTTATAAGGGTACTAATCTCATTCATGAGGGCTTAGCCTTCAGGACCTAATCACCTTCCAGTTGCCCCACTTCCCAAGACCACTGCACTGGGGATTCAGTTTCAACATTTTGGGGGGACTCAAGTATTCAGACCATAGTACATACTTTGCAGTTCATACATGCATATGTACTTTGTTCTTATTCAAACAGTGGAAACACTGCACAAAACTAATTCTACTGTTTTTATTTTACTTCTCGACACATGAACATTTACTAACTCTCTCTACCCCTGGCTTAG
The DNA here is from genome assembly GCA_963573385.1 of Cacajao melanocephalus. NCBI lineage: Eukaryota > Metazoa > Chordata > Mammalia > Primates > Pitheciidae > Cacajao > Cacajao melanocephalus. Next base: position 10,932 of record CAUYLG010030588.1, read on the forward strand.
TGATGAGTAGGTAAGGGCTGAAGAGAAAAGGAAGTAGGGGTTACATTTACCCTATCTTTCCTTTCCTTTTGTAGCATCATTTTCAACATAAGTGGTTGGCCAATACAGGCAAAGAATGTAAGTAGGAAAGTATATTATAGGGCTCCTAAGTAGGAGTTTTTTTTTTTTTTTTTTAAAAGAAAATCATTGCCTTTTCTCTGTGTTTGAAACAAATTCTGCTTGGAATGGAATGCGTGGCTTCTGAGGCTATTCACACCCATACTTATTCATAGCGGCAACACGCTTAACTCACTTTGAGTCTCACTGGACTCCCATATATCATTTGTCTCCTGGAATTCTGTCTTGATGGGGTATTGCAAAGGCCACATGTGAATGGTATGGCAAGGAACGGCAGACACACACATTTCTTCGTTGTCCAATCAGACTCAATTTATAAAATACAAGTTCAATGATAAAATTATTAAGAATTTCAAGACAGCAGTAATAGCAAATGTGGGGGCCCTTTTGAGCAAGGTTCTATGGATATATGTTTCAGTTATATGGCTATATACATTTCTCAAAATGCAGCAAATTGAAATCTGTGCAATTTATTTTATGTAAATTGCAACTTAATAAACAATAAAACAGTATGTTACACCCTTCCCCCACCTACAGTCTCCTTTTAAATGTGAAATGTAAAAACCTGTAATATTTTTAATTGATTTACTTTTCTGGTAAAAATCATATACTAAACAAAATAGATTAAAGTTGTTAGCCTCATCCTGTTTCCTATAGCTCTATGACCTACTTCAATAGTTAATTAAAAGTGTCAAAACTATCACATAGTCACAGAGTATAAATTTTTGTCTTGTTTCACATTTTTTAATAAAGGAAGCATGGTTATCTCTCTGAATAGCATAATGCATGAAGAAGATTGTAATGATGAGTCTATAATTTCAACTAAACAATGAAGTATTGCTGCCTTCTTTTATGCCTCATAGACTATGTAATGTATCTGCAATTCATGAGAAATTTACATTCATTTTTCTCTGTGACAGTGTAAGGCTCTAGAGAGAAAAGGCTTTGATAGGAATTGTGATATTTTGCTTCAATGCACTCATTTGCCTTGGTCAAGGATGCATTTTTAAAGATATTTCTCTCTATGCCATTATAGCCATTTCATGTAGAAGAAAGGAAGATTTGCACTGCTGAGATGTTTGTTCATATTTACTTATCATATTTGCAATGAAACAAAAAGTTTTATCATACTTTTCTTATTTTCTTATGATTATTATTTTACCATTTTCCCAGTCACTAATCTTTAGCAGGAGAGTGAATTATTTTCAGGTTTGTCTGTGATACAGAAGTTAATATAATGTTTAAATATTTCTCAGTTCACAGAGGCATGGTTTGATAGAAGTATTTTTAAAGAGACTTATGAATACATTTTTTTTCCATCTTAGTGCTGTGTTATTTGTTCAGAGCTAATATCATTACTTTGGGTATTTGCTATATTTCAAAGAAAGAATAATTTAAAGAAAATACTACAAGTGGAAAAGATTTAAGGCATGAAAAAGTTTCATTGAAAGCATATGGTTGTCCAACAAATTTCTCGATGCCCAGATGCTGGAGTGCCGGGCACTGTGCTAAGTGCATGGTGGAGAAGCACCAAAAATGAAATGTCGCCCAACATACTCACTGCCTTCAGCCCTGGACGGAAATGCTCATTGCCCAAGGCAACTGGTCTAGGAGCTCTGATTGCAGACCTTGCTGCCCTGCAAGCTTGGGGGATGAATATCTCAGCTTACCTGAACCCCTTCCCATACACCAGTAAAGGCTTGCCCAACACAGGAGTTGGACGGCATTGCTATAGAGTTCTCTCAAATAAAACTATTTCATAACTATATGAATTAGGTGATTCTTAAGATTAGGCTAGGGATACAGTCTGGGAAGTCAAGAACATCTGTAAACCCATACAGAAGAAGAGCAAAAAACATGAAAAACACTTCCCGAATCTCAAAAGTCTTTATTTGAATTGTTGTTGCCTGAATTGCTCTTATTTGCTACCAACTTACTATGTTCCTCCTTCCGGTCTGTTGATCGTCATGGTGGACGGGAGGCAAGACTAGATTGCAGCTGTGGACAGAGCAGTGTGTGGGGGCTTACAGTGTGAATTTTAGCTCCAGATCGACTACAAGAACAAACCAGCAGTCCCGAGAGGACCCATAGACCCTCTAAAGGAAGCGGACTGACTGCTCCTGCAGGACCCGGGAGACCCCCTCAAAACTGTGAGTGCCCCAACCATAGAAGAGGGAAAGGGAGACCCTCCTCTCCCAAACGCAGTCTCCCACTGGAGAAACTGAAGGTCTGTTTGTGGAAGAAGTTTCTGACTTTATCTGGAGCTGAGTCAATCTGGAGAGCCAAGTGAAATACAGGGGTAGAGGAAACAGCAGAAAGGCCTTGGGAGCTCACTGGGTCCCCTAGCGGGCCATTCCTGCCTGGCACCACAGGGATCCAATGGGAGAGGAGCAGGGGGTAAAACTTTATGGAGAGAAGCAAATCTCTAGCTGAACTTTGTAACAATTTGAATGGGGTGAGAAGCCTTCTGGCCAGAACTCCGGGGAGGGCACAAATCTAGTATGCAAACTCCATAGGTAGGGGAAGAACCAAGCCCTTTTCTTTTGCTTCTGGGAGGTAGCTTTTCAAACACATATCGCTCTCCACCTTAAAACTGACTGGAGGCTGTTGTGGGGACATGGTGGGGGTGACTGGCTAGTTGGTTTGTATGGGAGCTGGGTGAGCCTGTGACTGCCGGCTTTCCTCCACTTCCCTGACAATCTGCATGATTCAGCAGAGACAGCCACAATCCTCCTAGTTACACAACCCTAGTGACCTGAGACTCCCACCCCATCCCCCTCAGCAACCACACTATGACCCACCCAAGGAGAGTCTGAGCTCAGACACACTAGCCCCGCCTATACCTGATGATCCTTCCTACTCATCCTGGTAGCTGAAGACAAAAGGCATATACTCTTGGGAGAGCTAGGGCTCTACCCACTGCTGGTTCCTCCCCATACTTCCACAGCTGATGCTCTCTGGAAAGCGCAACCTCCTGGCAGGAGGCCAACCTGCACAAAAATAGAGCATTAAATCACCAAAGCTAAGAACGCTCATGGAGTCCATTGCATCCCCTCCCTGCCACCTCCACCAGAACAGGCGATGGTATCCAAGGCTGAGAGACCTTTAGACATTTCACATCACAGGAATCTGTGCAGACAACTCCTAGTACCAGCCTGGATCTGGGTAGCCTTGCCGGGTGGCTAGACCCAGAAGCAAGACAATAATCACTGCAATTTGGCTCAGAGGAAGCCACATCCATAAGGAAAAGGGGCAGAACACTGCATCAAGGGAACAGCCCATGGAACAAAAGAATCTGAACAATGGCCTTCAGCCCTAAGACCCTCCCTCTGACAGAGCCTACCCAAAATGAGAAAGAACCAGAAAACCAACCCTGGTAATATAACAAAACAAGGCTCAACACATCCCCCAAAATCACACTAGTTCACCAGCAATGGATCCAAACCGAGAAGAAATTCCTGATTTACCTGAAAAAGAATTCAGGAGGTTAGTTATTAAGCTATTCAGAAAGGGACCAAAGAAAGGCAAAGGCCAATGCAAGAAAATGTAAAAAATGATACAAAAAGTGAAAGGATGAATACTCAAGGAAATAGATAGCTTAAAGAAAAAAACAATCAAAAATTCAGAAAACTTTGGACACAGTTTTAGAAATGCAAGATGCTCTGGAAAGTCTCAGCAATAGAATTGAATGAGTAGAAGAAATTCAGAGCACATAGACAAGGTCTTCGAATTAACCTAATCCAAAAAAGACAAAGAAAAAAGAATAAGAAAATATGAACAAAGCCTCTAAGAAGTCTGGGATTATATTAAATGACCAAACCTAAAAATAATCAGTGTCCTGAGGAAGAAGAGAATTCTAAAGGCTTGGAAAACATATTTGGGGGAATAATTGAGGAAAACTTCCCCAGCCTCGCTAGAGACCCAAACATCTAAATATAAGAAGCACAAAGAACACCTGGGAAATTTATTGCAAAAAGATCTTTGCCTAGGCACATTGTCATCAGGATATCCAAAGTTAAGACAAAGGAAAGAATCTTAAGAGCTGTGAGACAGAAGCACCAGGTAACCTATAAAAGAAATCTTACCAGATTAACGGCAGATTTATCAGCAGAAACCCAACAAGATAGAAGGGATTGGGGCTCTATCTTCAGCCTCATCAAACAAAACAATTATCAGTCAAGAATTTTGTATCCAGCGAAACTAAGTATCATACATGAAAGAAAGATCTTTTTCAGACAAACAAATCCTGAGAGAATTTGCCATTACCAAACCACCAGTATAAGAACTGCTAAAAGGAGCTCTAAATCTTGAAACAAATCCTGGAAACACATCAAAACAGAATCTCTTTAAAGCATTAATCACATGGGACCTATAAAACAAAAATACAAATTAAAAAGCAAAAACAAAACAAAACCAAAGTAATAGGCAACAAAGAGCACAATGAATGCAACAGTACCTCACATTTCAATACTAATATTGACTGTAATTGGTTGAAATGCTCCACTTAAAAGATACAGACTACAGAATAGATAGGAACCAACACACCATCTGCTGCCTTCAGGAGACTCACCTAACATATAAAGACTCACATAAACCTAAAGTAAAGGGGTGGAAAAAGGCATTTCATGCAAATGGACACCAAAAATGAGCAGAGGTAGCTGTCCTTATATCAGACAAAACAAACTTTAAAGCAATAGCAGTTAAAAGAGACAAAGAAGGACATTATATAATGGTAAAAGGACTTGTCTAACAGGAAAACATGATAATCCTAAACATATATGCACCTAATACTGGAGCCCCCAAATTTATAAAACAGTTAGTAATAGACCTAAGAAATGAGATAGACAGCAACACAATAATAGTGAGGGACTTTAATACTCCACCGACAGCACTAGACAGGTCATCAAGAGAGAAAGTCAACAAAGAAACAATGGATTTGAACTATGCCTTGGAACAAATGGACTTAACAGATATATACAGAAAATTTTATCCAACAACTGCAGAATACACATTCTATTCAACAGCACATGGAACTTTCTCCAAGATAGACCATATGATAGGCCATAAGACAAGCCTTAATAAATTTAAGAAAATTGAAATTATATCAAGCACTCTCTTAGACCACAGTGAAATAAAACCTGGAAATCAACTCCAAAAGGAACCTTCAAAACATGCAAATACATGGAAATTAAATAACCTGCTCCTGAATGAGCATTGGATCAAACACAAAATTAAGTTGAAAATTTAAAAATTCTTCAAACTGAATGACAATAATGACAAAACCTATCAAAACCTCTGGGATACAGCAAAGGCAGTGCTAAGAGGAAAGTTCATAGCCCTAAATGCCTATGTCAAAGAGACTGAATGAGCACCAGTTGACACTCTAAGGTCACACGTCAAGGAACTAGAGAAACAAGAACAAACCAAACTTAAACCCAGCAGAAGAAAGGAAATAACCAAGATCAGAGTAGAACTAAATGAAATTAAAACAAACAAAAAATAGCAAGGATAAACAAAACAAAAAGCTAGTTCTTTGAAAATGTAAATAAAATTGATAAACCACTGACAAGATTAACCAAGAAGAGAGAAAATCCAAATAACCTCAATAAGAAATGAAACAGGAGATATTACAACTGACACCACTGAAATACAGAAGATCATTAAGGCTACTATGAACACATTTATGCACATAAATTAGAAAACCTAGAAGAGATGGATATATTCCTGGAAAAATACAACCCTCCTAACTTAAATCAGGAATAATTAGATACCCTGAACAGAACAATAACAAGCAGTGAGATTGAAATGGTAGTTACGAAATTACCGGCCAGGTGTGGTGGCTCACACCTGTAATCCCAGCACTTTGGGAGTCTGAGGCAGGTGGATCACCTGAGATCAGGAATTTGAGACCAGACTGACCAACATGGTGAAACTCCGTCTCTACTAAAAATACAAAAATTAGCTAAGCGTGGTGGCAGGCGCCTGTAGTCCCAGCTACTCAGGAAGCTGAGACAGGAAAATTTCTTGAACATGGGAGGTGGAGTTTGCAGTGAGCTGAGATCATGCCACTGCACTCCAGACTGGGTGGCAGAGTGAGACTCCATCCTCCCCAAAAAAAATTGTCAACAAAAAAAAGTCCAGGATCAGATGGATTCACAGCAAAATTCTACCAGACATTCAAAGAAGAATTGGTACCAATCCTTTTGACACTATTCCACAAGACAGAGAAAGAAGGAACCCTCCCTGAATCATTCTATGAAGCCAGCATCACCCTAATACCAAAACCAGGAAAGGACATAACCAAAAAAGAAAACCACAGACTGATATCCTTGATGAAGATAGATGCTAAAATCCTTAACAAAATACTAGCTAACTGAATCCAACAACATATCAAAAAGATAATCCACCATGATCAAGTGGGTTTCATACCAGGTATGCAGGGATGGTGTAACATATGCAAGTCAATAAATGTAATACACCACATAAACAGAATTAAAAACAAAAATCACATGATCATTTCAATAGATGCATAAAATGCATTAGACAAATCTATCATCCCTTTATGATTAAAACTCTCAGCAAAATCGGCATACAAGAGACATATCTTAATGTAATACAAGCCATCTGTGACAAACCCACAGCCAATATAATACTGAATGGGGAAAAGTTGAAGGCATTCCCTCCAAGAACTGGAACAAGATAAAAATGCCTACTTTCACCACTCCTCTTCAACATAGTACTGGAAGCTCTAGCCAGAGCAATCAGACAAGAGAAAGTCATAAAGGGCATCCAAATCAGTAAAGAGGAATTCAAACTGTCACTGATTGCTGGCAATATGATCGTTTACCTTGAAAACCCTAAGGACTCCTGCAGAAAGCTTCTAGAACTGATAAAAGAATGCAGCAAAGTTTCTGGATACAAGATTAATGTACACGGATTAGTAGTTCTATACAGCAACAGCGACCAAGCAAAGAATCAAATCAAGAACTCAACACCTTTTATAATAGCTGCAAAATAAATAAATAAATAAAATACTTAGGAATATACTTAACCAAGGAGTCAAAAGACTGCTACAAGGAAAACTACAAAACATTGTTGAAAGAAATCCTATATGACATGAACAAATGGAAACATATCCCATGTTCATGGATGGGTAGAATATATATTGTGAAAATGACCATACTGAGAAAAGCAATCTAAAAATTTAATGCAATCCCCATCAAAATACCACCATCATTCTTCACAGAGTTAGAAAAAACAATTCTAAAATTCACATGGAACTAAAAAAGAGCCCACATAGCCAAAGTAAGACTAACCAAAAAGAACAAATCTGGAGGCATCATGCTACCTGGTTTCAAACTATACTACAAGGGCATAGTCACCAAAACAGCATGGTACTGGTATAAAAATAGGCATATAGACTAATGGAACAGAATAGAGAACTCAGAAATAAACCCAAATACTTACAGCCAACTGATCTTTGACAAAGCAAACAAAAACATAAAGTGGGGAAAGGGCACCCTTTTCAATAAATGATTCTGGGATAATTTACTAGCGACATGTAGGAGAATGAAACTGGATCCTCATCTCTCACCTTATACAAAAATCAACTTAAGATAGATTAAGGACGTAAACCTAAGATCTGAAACTATAAAATTCTAGAAGATAACATTGGAAAAACCCTTCTAGACATTGGCTTCAGCAAGGATTTCGTGACCAAGAACCCAAAAGAAAATGCAATAAAAACAAAGATAATTGGCTGGGACCTAATTAAACTAAAGAGCTTTTGCACAGCAAAAGGAACAGTCAGCAGAATAAACAGACAACCCACAAAGTGGGAGAAAATTGTCACAATCTATACATCTGAGAGAGGACTAATATTCAGAATCTAAAATGTACTCAAACAAATCAGTGAAAAAAAAAAACAATCCCATCAAAAAGTGGGCTAAGGACATGAATAGACAGTTCTCAAAAGAGAATATACAAATGGCTAACAAACATGTGAAACCATGCTAGACATCACTAATGATCACAGAAATGCAAACCAAAAGCACAATGCAATACCACCTTACTCCTGCAAGAATGGCCATAATCAAAAAATCAAGAAACAGGAGATGTTGGCATGTTTAGAGAAGTAAAGAAGACAAATCAGGAGTTACCAATCAATGTCATTTGCACTGGGTGATGTGGTGAGCAGGTAACACTTCTACACTGCTGGTGGGAATGTAAACTAGTACAGCTGCCATGGAAAACAGTGTGGAGTTTCCTTAAAGAACTAAAAGTAGAACTGCCATTTGATCTAGCAATTTCACTACTGGATATCTACCCAGAAGAAAAGAAGTCATTATTTTAAAAAGATACTTGCACATGCATGCTTATAGCAGCACAATTCACAATTGCAAAATTGTGGAACCTACACAAAAGCCCATCAATCAACGAGTGGATAAAGAAACTGTGGTATATATATATATATATATATATATATATATATATATATATATATGATGAAATAATACATGGCCATGAAAAGGAATGAATTAACAACATTTGCAGTGACCTGGATGAGATTAGAGACTATTATTGTAAGTGAAGTAACTCAGGAATGGAAAATTAAACATTGCATTTTCTCACTGATACGTGGGAGCTAAGCTGTGAGGATGCAAAGGCATAAGAATGATACATTGGACTTTGGGGACTTTGGGGACTTTGGGGGGAAGAGTAGGAGGGAGGTGAGGGATAAAAGACTAAACATATGGTGCAGTGTATACTGCTTGGGTAATGGGTGCACCAAAATATCACAAATCACCACTAATGAACTTACTCATGTAACCAAATACTACCTGTACCCCAATAACTTATAGAAAAACAATTTAAAAATATGTTCCTCCTTCTGTATGAGAATGATGCTATATTTTTGAGAGCATTCCTCCTCATATTCTGAATCAGTATCTTGTTTTTTTGGCAGAAGTTTATATTGTTGTCCCACCCCAGGACCCAAATTTAACATTTCCAGCTCCAAATACATTATTCTCCTCCCTATCCCAGCTCTTTGTTAACTGTATTTTACCATTTTCTCACAATCAAGATTTCAGTCATATTTGACTTCTTTCATATGTTTCTTTCTCCCCAAACTCAAGAGTTATGAATGTTTTATTTACAAAGTGCCTCAAGAATCTCTTTTCCACAGCTGCTCTACCGTCTTATGCTAGGTCTTCATTATTGTCCTCTGACTATTGCAACAGCATACAACTTTTCTTCTCTTCTTTGATTCCTCCCTTTTCTCCTCATCATAGATAGTCTCAGCCAGTTTGGTCTTCTTAAAATGCAGTCTTAAATCTATAACTTTTTTTTGAGAGTGTGTCTTGTTCTATTGCCCAGGCTGGAGTACAATGGCATCATCTCGGCTCACTGCAACCTCTGCCTCCCAGGTTCAAGCAGTTCTCCTGCCTCAGCCTCCCTAGTAGCTGGGATTACAGGCACCTGCCATCATGCCCAGCTAACTTTTGCATTTTTAGTAGAGATGGGGTTTCACCTTGTTGGCCAGGCTTGTCTTGAACCCCTGACCTCAAGTGATCTGCCAGCCTTGGCCTCCCAAAGTACTGGGATTACAGGCTTGAACTACCATGCCCGGCCAAATCCATAACTTTTAAAGAACTCAGTTGACATAATTAGTCTTTCAGAGAAACACTGATAAACTGAGAAGACAAATCAGTAGTTACCAATCACTATCATTTGCACTGGGTGATTTTTAAAATCTGATATGGAATTAGAGAGTATTCCTGCATCCAGGAGTCTCAGTGGTAAATATCCTTCATAATAATGCCGGCCCTTTGGGATATAATGTTAAGATAATGTTGGGATATAATGGGGATATACGGAATTAGGGCTACAAGATTTGTGTCTCTCTAACCCCAAAGAGATGTGCATTTCTAACTTTTCTTCTCAAGAGTAGTTCTTCATGACCATTTAATTTTTAACATTGTGAAATAAATGGAAAACCATCAAATCACAATCACACAATACAATGGAGTAAATGGGGGGATCTGGAGGAAACCCCATGGTGCTTAATGAAAAATTTTATTACTTTTATTTTATATGATATACGTATATGATTTTAGATGTTACTAATTAAACATGATTAAAATTTACAAATAAAATCTTCCAAGGTTTTTTAAAAAAACCTCATACGTGCTTCCATGAAATAACATTTTATTATTAGGTCTTACGTTCTCAATGCCTATAGTAAATTCGTTATTAATGCTTTTGGATGATGATTTCTTTACTTTGTTTATAGCTACCATTAAAAACATTTTGTACGTATAGGCATGTAATTAAAAAAATTAAAACCGTTTTTTCAGCCATTCAAGTATTTGTAACAGTTGAAATTGTATTTTAAAAAGCCCCCATTTCCCCCCTCAGAGATAAAACTTTGAAATTATCTTTAATGTTAATAGATTTTGAATCTACTTGACATTTTTCATGTCACAGTTTTAAAATAATGACAAGGCTCTAATTTTCCGAATGTAGGTGCATTTTTAGAGCTACCACCTGAAGCCAGTTGGAATCAGAAAAGGGACAGATTAGCTACAGACTCACATGTATTACAAATAGTGAAGGCAGAGATTCAGAGCTACTCCTTGGGTGGTGCCTGCAAAAAACCTTGTCTCCCTGGCCTCCTGCCATTCCTACCTCCTGCCAGTTACTTAGGGCTGCCTGCTGAGCTTCTTGGGCATCTGGAGCATGAACTCCTTCACTAGCTCTGTAGGCTCCTTGACCATTATGAATAGCAATTCATGCAGCAGATGGCTGCTGGAAGAGATGCCCAGGTGCTAGAGTACCACACACTGTGCTGAGTGCCTGGTGGGTCAGCAGCAAGAAGTAAATGTAGCCCAGCATGCTCACTGCCTTCAGCCCTGGGCAGAAATGCTCATTGCCCAAGGGAGTTGATCTAGGAGCTCTGAGTGCGACCATGCTGCCCTGAAGGCTTGGAGGATGAATATCAGCATACCTGAACTGTTTTCCGTATACCAGTATATGGCTTGCTTTGGCACAGAAGTTTGAAGGCACTGCTATCGAGCTCGCTCTCTCATCTAAATAAAACCCTCTCATAGGCACATGGTTTAGGACATCCTGTCAAGGAATATTTTCCTATGCTGGACTGGATAATTTTGGATCAGTCTCAGGGTTTTCATCCTGAACCTACAAAAATGAACCTCACTGTCACCTCACTAGTGAAGATGATTCCCTTGATTGAGAATCAACTTCACACCATGGAAGTCATGGTCACTATCATGTTCCCTGATACCTTAGCTAAACTGATATTCCGCACATTCACATATGGATCTTATATCTCTTTAAACAGGACAATTTATGTGGTGGCTTGTTTGCATTGAGTCATTTAAGTTGGGCATTATAGTTCCCAGGATAAGCCTCCTCGTGTGGCTCATCAGGAGCTCATGTGAGAATCAGAAAGCAGAACTGAAGTAGTGGCCATTACTCTCTGAAGGTGGTTTTAGTTGGATCTGGCAGTGAACAGATGTAGAGGTGCCCAGTGGGTTCCCACTTGCTTTGGCTCTCTTCTGATTTGTATCCAGATCCTCAACTGTTGGTCCTATTGACCAACATCAGTCCCTGGGCAGCCTCCAGATACCTGACTGTGCACTCTCAGATGTGCTATCTTCACATTGGCAACAGCTGCCTATACACCTCCATACGAGCTCTGCTTCCCGGTCCCATTTACTGTATTGGATGTGGGTTCTTAGATGGATTGCTGAGTGTCTTTTCTGATCCTCCAACTCCCTCTTCTGGATCTTCATTTTCCCAGATCTTCCCACAATTGAGGAAGATCGAACTCCTGTGACAAGTGATTCTACAACACTCATGGGGATTCTGTTCCCTGTCCAAATCTGGTCTCAGTCATCTTGTTTCCCATGGACCTCTATTTCTCTAACTTTCTGGGCTCCATTCTTTGTCCAGCCTGTGTTTTCCAGCAGAAGTACTTTTTTTCTCTTCATTAACGATAGAAGAATTTGTATCCATCCTTTGAGGATTTATTTCCATTACCAGTTCTAAACTCTACCTGGTCATTCCAACTGGAGACAATTTCTCATTTGAATTCTTGCACATTTATACTTTTTATGGGTCTCCTCTCACTGTGTTTTATAGTAAGTCATTTTGTTCTTCCTAATAGAAGACAAATCTCTTCAAAGACAGAAACTACAACTGAAGCACCTTGTATTCTAAGGCAATACATCCCTACCCTAACATATTTAGTACTCAATGAATGTTGACTGGAATTTGAGCATACGTACATAAATGAATTCCTGAGAAAGTTAGTGATTTCACCTAAGGTTATAAAGGGAATTCAGTTCACATATTAAAAACATTTGAAGAAAGACAAGAGTATTGGCTCATGGTTATGATCTCAGTACTTTGGGAGGCTGAGATGGGAGGATTGCTTGAGCTCAGGAGTGGGAGGTTGCAGTGAGCTATGATGGCACCACTGCACTCCAGGCTTGGTAACAGAGCGAGACTCTCTCTCAAAAATAAATAAATAAAAATAAAAATAGAAAATATTTGAGGACCATTATTGAACAGGCAAGAATCAATAATAGAATAATAAATGATCACATGTTCTCAATGTGCCAATCTAAGACTGTTTTTATAATGTAGTTCAGAGAATGTCGAGGGGAATATTTATCTTCCTTTCTTCAAAAACAATGCCAAAATAATATTGTAATTAAGCTCATGATCATTGAAACCCAAATGAGTTTCAAGCTGTGTTGTTGTCATTAAACCAGGTGTATTAATCTGTTTTCATGCTGCTGTTAAAGACATACCTGAAACTGGGAACAAAAAAAGATTTAATCGGACTCACATTTTTCCACGTGGCTGGGGAGGCCTCCGAATCATGACAGGAGGCAAAAGGCTCTTCTTACATGCATGTGGCAGGAGAAAATGAGGAAGAAGCAAAATCGGAAATCCCCGACAAACCCATTGGATCTCATGAGACTTATTCACTACCATGAGAATAGCACAGGAAAGACCAGACACCATGATTCAATTACCTCGCTCTGGATGCCTCCAATAACAGGTGAGAATTCTTGGAGATACAACTCAAGTTGAGATTTCGGTGGGGATACAGCCAAACCGTATCACCAGGGACCTCATCTATATTTTTCTGCAAGTGAAATTTTACGTGAAATTATAATATATTAAAATAGACAAAAGTAGTGCAGACAGGGCAGCTGCAGAGGCCAAATCTGTCATTTGCTTGTTTCCCCACCAATCCATGGCCTGTTAGGCACCTCTGGGGTGGTGATCTATTAACTTCTTTAGTACAAAACTCTTTTGGTTTATTCATTTCCTAGTATATTTTCCAATATTCCTTTTCCTCATTCTCCTAATAGCCTAATTCTTCTGAGCTCTCTCCTCCAATTAAGTTTCCTTTGGTTAATGTTTTTCACTTATCTGTATGAATTCTTTTACTCATCTATGTGATTGTATTTCAGGAGCTCCTGAAACACAATTTAACAATTTCCACAACAGCATTTTTATTTCTGAGGATTAAATCTTGTGTAAAGACATATGTTAGACATGCAGAACCTCAGGCCCCATCCTGGACCTACGAATTGGAATCTGCTTTTTAAGAAGATTCCTAGGTGATTTTTCTATAAAGTTTGAGACTCCCTGCTGTAGAGGATTTGAGGGATATTAGGATAGAAAAGGGGAGACAATGTGAATTTATAAATAGTAGACTTGGGAAATAAGATTGAATAAATTATATATGTAAGGAAAAGTGCTGGATGCTTCTTCTGTATATGAGTCTGGGTTAGGGTTGGCCACAGGAGATACATGTGTGACATCTGGATGGCAGACTAAGCAGCAGGCAATTGCACTCAGAAGGTTCATTGTAGAGTTCCATGTATGTGGCCAATGATCTGCTGATTTGCTTCTTTGGGGCGGGGCAGCAGCAAGACATGCAGCTTCATCTGCACTGATGTCTGCATCTGTGTCAGATCTTGCTGTGTCTCTTCCTCCAGCTTCTCCAAATCCGGGGCCGGGCACATGCGCAGCCCCACGTGAAAGGCACCAGATTGCTGTAGGTCACCACTGTTGAAGTGAAGACAGGAACATTTCTGCATGTTTCTGTTTGTCCTTTTGGGTTTCAGTTTGTTTGCGTGGATTCTAGTTTTCCCTTGATTTCTCCAGCTTTGTAGCTAGGTTTGTTTTCCTATTTTTTTTTGGCTTATCTGACCTGTAGCAACTTCAGACTCACTACCAGGTGGAGAGGCAACAGCGTTGCAGAAAGACCTCTCCATCAGCTCTTGCCTGTGATTCTTGGTTAGTGACGTTTTTTCTGATCATCTAAAAAGTTTTCTTCTGGAGTTTTATTTCCCCAGCTTCTCAAACAATTTTAAAGTTTAAAGTTTTTAATAAATCCCTTCTATGATCATTATTGTGATCCTGCTTCCCTGATTAAGCCCTAATGGATACACTTACTGATTCTAATCATGACTTCCCGCCTTCTTCTTTCAGGTATGGCTTATTGCACGTTACCTTATTGATAGGGGTTGGCTGTGTCGCCACCCAGTCTCATCTCAAATTTAAATCCCCACGTGTGAGCGGAGGGGCCTTGTGGGACGTGATTGGATCGTGGAGGTGTATTTTCCCCATGCTGTTCTCTTGTGTGGCTGCCTTGTGAAGAAGGTGCTTGCTTCTCCTTCACCTTCCATCAAGACTGTACCTGAGTCCTCCCTAGCCACGTGGAACTGTGAGTCAATGAAACCTCTTTTCTTAATAAATTACCCAGTCTCAGATATGCCTTTATAGCAGTGTGAGAATGGGCTAATACACTTATGAATAAATATAGTACATTGTCTCAGCATAAGGGTTTTTCTTTAGGCCTTAAAAAGGAGACTTACTTTTTCTAAAAGAACCGTCAAAGTTTGGTATGCTAAAAATAGTTTTTATTTTTTGTTTTCTTGATGAGGAGCACAGAGATAGCCAAGATGCTACTTAGTGCCTTTCTTCAGTTAATTTCATACAGATAAGTAAAAACCCTAACCAAGGAGAACTAAATCAGAGGAGGGAGCTCAGAAGAAGTAGGCTACTAGGAGAAAGAGGAAAAGGGATATTGGAAAATATAATGAGATGATAATAAACAAAAATAATTTCACACCAAGAAGCTAATCAACCCATTAGATCAGCCTCTCATATTTTCATTTAGCTACATTTTTTGGTTAACCTTTCAAATTCACCAAATAATGAGTTTAATGTAATTAGAAGACACAGATTCATTTTTCCCTATTTTAATATCAAATTTGGCCAGAAAAATGAGGCTATTTTTACTCCTTCACAGGAAATATTCTGTTTTATATCTTAGGAGTCTTCTGGTACCTTAAACTGAGTTATATGATTGTAAAAAAAAAAAAAGGAACAGCTTCCCTTGTTCATAATTTAGTCCATCTAATCTGCAGCAAACTATTAATGGCCTCTGGAATTCATCTATCTTTTCCAAATTTTCTTCTCTACCCTTGACTAGGGTATTAAGAAACTCATGTCTTCAGCTGGGCGTGGTGGCTCATGCCTGTAATTCTGACACTTTCAGAGGCCAAGGCGGGTGGATTGCCTGAGTTAAGAGGAGTTCAAGACCAACCTGGACAGCACTGTGAAACGGCATCTTTACTAAAATACAAAAAATTAGCTGGGTGTGGTGGTGCATGCCTGTAATCCCAGCTACTCGGGCGACTGAGACAGGAGAATCGCTTGAACCTGGGAGGCGGAGGCGGCAGTGAATGAAGATCGCGCCATTGCACTCCAGTCTTGGTGACAGAGCCAGACTCGTCTCAAAAACAAACAAACAAACAAAAAGCACAAACCCATGTTTTCAGGTGTAAGCTTATTTTAGTTTTTAGAATAAGTCCTAATATTGCACTAGCCTTGTCTATTTCAGGCAGGTGCCCTGGGAATCATACTGTTAATATTTTCCAGATTTTTATACTGGAGCAATATGGAATATATGAGTCTCACTACTTTCAATCAAGGCAACACTGCCAGTGTTACTGAAAGAGTTGTTGGTACACAGTGTCCCTCTGCTGGAAAGAGAGCTCCGTGAAGGCAGTGACTATGGGTTGTTCACTGTTGCATCGTCAGTGCCCAGATAGTTCATGGCACACAGCAGGTGTTCAATCAAGATTTCCCCTTCATTTGCCACACATGCAAAGCCTTAAAACAATCCCATTACTGGGTATATATCCAAAGGATTATAAATCGTTCTATTGTAAGGACACATGCACATGAATGTTCATTGCAGCACTGTTTACAATAGCAAAGACCTGGAACCAACCCAAATGTCCATCGATGACACACTGGACAGGGAAAATGTGGCACATATACACCATGGAATACTATGCAGCCATAAGAAACAATGAGTTCGTGTCCTTTGTAGGGACATGGATGAACCTGGAAACCATCATTCTCAGCAAACTGACACAAGAACAGAAAATCAAACACTGCCTGTTCTCACTCATAGGTGGGTGTTGAACAATGAGAACACATGGACACAGGGAGAGGAGCATCACACACTGGGGTTTGTCGGGGGGAAATAGGGGAGGGACAGCGGGGGGTGGGGATTTGGGGAGAGTTAGCATGGGGAGAAAAGCCAGATATAGGGGATGGGGAGGAAGGCAGCAAATCACACTGCCATGTGTGTACCCATGCAACAATCTTGCATGTTCTTCACATGTACCCCAAAACCTAAAATGCAATAAAAAAAAATCCTCACAGCTTATTGAAGGGAGTCAGGAGATGCTTTGTGGAGGGTTTAATGTTAAAGCACCTTTGCATCACCCGTTGCTTCTTAACCTGATTTGCCTGACTCAGTGCAGTGCTCTTAATGTGTCTGTTGCCTGAATTATGACCGTGCCTGTATTTTTGCCTTGTGGTTGGCTGAATAGTGCCCCTAGACCAGATGTCCACATCCTAACCTCTGGAACTTGTGAATGTTACCTTATATGACAGAAGGACTTTGCAGATAGGGTTAAATTGTGGATCTTGAGATGGGACGATTCGCCTCAATTATGCAGGTGGGTCTGATGTAATTACAAGGACCTTTATAAGTGAGAGGTGGGAGATCAGAGTGAATAGCAGGAAATGTGGCTATGAAAGCCAAGAGGTTGGAGTGATGCAGTCACAAGCTGAGGAATGCTGGTAGCATTTGGAAACTGGAAGAGGCACGAATGGAATTTTCTCCTGGAGCCTCTAGAAGGAACTAGCCCTACCAACACGTGGATCTTAATCCTCTGAGGCTCCTTTTGGAATTCTGGCCTCTAGAACTGTAAGCTAATAAATCTGTGTTCTTTTAAGCCACTAAGTTTGCGGTAATTTCTTACAACAGCACCAACAACAAAAAATACATTGACAGTGTTTTTCCTTTGTGGCAAATGGCTGCTTTATTTTGGGGTGATCTTTATAATTTTTTGTAGTTACTTAGCTGTCCTTAAATTTGGATGTGAAATAGAATTTTGTAAAGTTAACAATGCATTATTGATTTTCCTACAGTTATCTTTGTACCTTACTTTGAGGTTCTTTAAAGTTTGATGAAATTAATTTCACTAAAAACTGAATCTACTTTACTTAGAAAACTTAGAATATATCAGGTAATTTTTACATTTAGGGACACATCTTTTTATATATTTATAAGTTGCGTCCATAATGACTTTTCATTCATTACCTCATTTATTCCTCACACAACCCTTTAAAAATAGTGTTAACCTTCTCTCATTTTGCAGGTGAAGAAATGAATTTAGAGAGTATAGCTTATTTTTCTCAGGGTCATCCAGTTGGTAGATAAAAGAGAAGATATTTGACTTCAAATCTAACTGCCTCTGAAAGATAGGCTCTTGTTGCATTATTTTATTCTTAGCCTATTGTTAAGTAATATCTTAAATTAGTAAGGTGAGCTTTTCCTATGTTGTCTTTTGTTTGAGAAACTAGAAAATATTAGCAATTAGAATCTGAATTCTCTCTGTTAGGGGAGGGTGGAGAGTCTCAGCACTGAAACCCACATGTCCATGTGTTGGTTGAGTGAGGTTTGGATTGTATCTACTGGACTGAGTAGATACAATCTACTCAAATTCAAAAGTTAGATTCAAGGATGTCAATAGAGTGTGGCAATAGTCAGCAATTCAAATCCCTGGAGCAGCCAAGTCAGATTAGATAGTTGATAAGGAACAAGGAGTTAAGGAATAAGAATAAATATTTACCCATTAGACCAACAGATAAATAAATTAATACTTGATGACAACTCTGTGAATAAAATGGACAGCATAAATTGATAGACTTTATAGAGGCCAAGGGGGAAGGGGTATATCAAAATGTAAAATGTGCATGCAATTTTAATCTAACAATTTTACTGCTAAGATTCTTTCAAGTCTTGCAGGACCATGGCAACCTGTAGTCTAAGGCTGACTTTTCCCCATGCCAGAGGCAAATCCTATCTGTACTCTACCTTAGCAGTTTCCAACCTTTTTGGCACCAGGGACTGATTACATGGAAAACTACTTTTCCATGGACTGGAGTGGGGGTTGGGGTGGGGTTTAGGATGACTCAAGCATATTACATTTATTGTGTACTTTATTTCTATATTACATTGTAATATATAATGAAATAATTATATAACTCACCATAATGTAGAATCAGTGGGAGCCCTGAGCTTGTTTTTCTGCAACTAGACAGTCCTATCTTGGGGGTGATGGAAAACAGTGATAAACCCTCAGCATTAGATTCTCATAAGGAGCGTACAACCTAGATCCCTTGCCTGCACAGCTCACAATAGAGTTCACACTCCTATGAGAATCTAATGCCTCTGCTAATCTGACAGGAGGTGGAGCTCAGGCAGTAATGCTTGCTCACCCCCTACTCACTTCCTGCTGTGTGGCCCAGTTCCTAACACACCACGGACTGGTGCTGGTCTGTGGCCTGGATTTGAGGCCCTGTGCTCTACCTGATGCCTCATGGGTTATGAAATTTCCAAATCTGGCTGGGCGGAGCAGGGTACTATTCCTGGCCCTGAGAGAGTGTTGGGTGCTGTTCTCTCTATTTCGTTCTGATGGTTCTTTCTCTGGACTTAGATCATTTCTTTATATGCACTCCCTGATCTGCTGAACACTTGTGGAGGAGCCTCTGTAGGTTCCCTGGTCTCTGTCTCTGGGAAGCCCTCTTTCCTGCAATTCTCTGGGCTGCCAGTTCTAGCCTTGTTAGTCTCCCTGGAGTCTCAGTTCCATTTCCTCAACCTAGGGAGATGATTGGGTTTTGCTGAGTTTCCCCTGCCTGCATCAGGGATTCTCCCTGAACAATAAGTTGGGGCAATCATAGAGCTCACTTGTTTCCTATCTTCTAGGAATCACTGTTCTTTGTTGACTGATATCTAGTGTCTTTATAATCATTTTCAAATATTTTGTCTGGTTTTCTTGATTGTTTCAGGAAGAAGGGTGAATCTGATCTCTGTTATGCTATATTGACCAGAAGTGAAAGATTATATTGCTTTTTAAAGAAGCATAAATATAATTATTTAGCCAGAGTTTATGGAAAACAGCTATTGACAACCCCTCCATTTTGCAGGCATTTGTTCTTTCAAGGTTGCCCGAGTGGGCTTTTCCTGGGGCAGAACTTTGCTCTATTTGTGAAAGGGACACATATTGATGTGTCAGGATATGGGAAGAGGGTAGAAGAGGGTAACACTGGAACGGCACCACTGGGCTTTGTTATACAATTTTATAGCCCATTGCATCTTTTGTCTCATTTCAGCATAACCATTGATATTCAAGTCCTTTAAACAAAACCTATCCCCTTAAAGTAATACATGACTCTTCTTTTATATGTAACTGAACATATATAAAAAGGATTATTTAAAAATTCAGTATTTTCTCATTCTATTACATTATAAAGTGACAATTTTTTAATTGCATATGTTTATGGGGTATAAAATGATGTTATGATTTATGAATATAATGTGGAAAAATTAAATCAAGCTACATGTCCATCACCTCAAATACTTACCTGTTTTTTGTGGTGAAAACACTTAAAATTTACTCTGTTAACAACTTTGAAATGGACAATCCACAATTATTAATACGTTCACCACATAGTACAGATCTCAAAAAAACCCAACAAACCTGTTCTTCCGGTTTCAGATTTTGTACTTTTTGAGCATCATCTCTCCATTCCCTTCCTCCAGCCTCCATAACTACTCCTCTAATCTCTGCTTCTTTGATTTTTGATTATAGGTTTTAGATTCCACATATGAGGACAAATATGTAATATTTTTCTTTCTGTGTCTGGCTTATTTCACTTGGCATAACGTTTTCCACTTTCATCAAATGACAGGGGTCTCTTTTTTTAAAGCACAAATAGTACTCCATTGTGTATATATGCCACCTTTTCTTCATCTATTCATCTGTTGATGGACACTTAGGTTGATTTCATGACTTGCCTATTGTGAATAGTACTGCACTGAATATAGGAGTGCAGACATCTCTTTGACAAACAGATTTAAAATCATCTGGATACATACCCAGAAGTAGGATTGTTGGATCCTACGGTAATCCTATTTTTAGTTTGCTGAAGACTGATAGGGTTTGGCTGTGTCCCGACTCAAATCTCATCTTGAATTGTAGTTCCTGTAATCCTCATGTGTTGTGGGAGGGAACCAGGTAGAGATAATTGAATCATGGGGGCAATTTGTCCTATCTTGTTCACATGATACTGGGTTAGTTCTCATGGGATCTGATGGTTTTAGGAGGGGCTTCCCTCTTCACTTGGCTCTCATTCTCTCTTCTGCTGCCCTGTGAAGAGGTGCCTTCTGCCATGATTATGTTTCCTGAGGCCTCTCCAGCCACGTGGAACTGTAGGTGAATTAAACCTCTTTTCTTTATAAGTTACCTAGTCTCGGGTATGCCTTTATTAGCAGCATGAGAACAGACTAATGCAGTAAATTGGTACTGAGTAGTGGGGTGCTCCTGTAAAGAAACCCAAAACTGTGGAAGTAACTTAGAAACTGGGTAACAGGAGAGGTTGTAACAGTTTGCAAAGGTAAGAAGAAAGGAAGATGTGGAAATTTTGGATTCCC
>CAUYLG010030590.1:0-29541 GCA_963573385.1 Cacajao melanocephalus
TATGGAAAGAATGAGGTTACCATGAACTCAAATAGAAATCTCTATAAAGAAGTAGATATGGGTGGGACTATGCAGGAGCTCCATTTTGGATGTGTTAATTCTGAGACACCTATTAATCATCAAAATTAATATGGTGACTGTTGGTGGGAGTGTAAATTAGTTCAACCATTGTGGAAGACAGTGTGGCGATTCCTCAAGGATCTAGAAATAGAAATTCCATTTGACCTAGCAATGCCATTAGTGGGTATATACCCAAAGGATTATAAATTGTTCTATTATAAAGACACATGCACACACACATATGTTCATTGTGGCACTGTTTACAATAGCAAAGACCTGGAACCAACCCAAATGCCCATCGATGATAGACTGGACAAGGAAAATGTGGCACATATACACCATGGAATACTATGCAGCCATAAAAAATGATGAGTTCATGTCCTTTGTAGGGACACGGATGAATCTGAAAACCATCATTCTCAGCAAACTGATAAAAGAACAGAAAATCAAACACCACCTGTTCTCACTCATAGGTGAGTGTTGAACAATGAGAACACATGGACAGAGAGAGGGGAGCATCACACACTGAGGTCTGTTGGGGGGGACTAGGGGAAGGACAGCTAGTGGGTGGGGAGGTTGGGGATGGATAACATGAGGAGAAATGCCAGATATAGGTGATGGGGGAATGGAGGCAGCAAACCACCTTGCCATGTATGTACCTATGCAACAATCCTGCATGATCTGCACATGTACCCCAGAACCTAAAGTACAATAAAAAAAATTAATATGGTGAGTAAATATTTGAGTATCTGTTTGAACTCTAGAATTCAGGGTACCAGATGAGTCTAGAGACAGACATTTTGGAGTCATCAACATATAGATGGTATGTAAAGCCATGATGGTAGACAAAACCATGCAGGACTGGGTACATAGAACATGTTTAGTACCAGAGTATATGATAAGGTACTAGCAAAAATGACTGAGTTGAAGAAAAATCAAGAGAATGTGGTGTCTTGAAGTTACGAGAGAACGAAACAAAGTGTGATAAACTATCAGATGCTGCTGAGAGTTCAGGTAGGATGAGGGGGCAAACATTATTCACTGGATTTAATAAAGTGAAGTGATGGTAAAAGCAGTTTTAGGAAAGAAGTATCAGTAAAAGTCTAATTTAGTGGGTTCACAAAAAAAAAAAAAACGGGAGAATTTTTGGAAAATTTCTTAGAGTTCTGCTGCAAAAGAAAGAGGAGAAATGGGGTAGTGAGTAGAAGAAAAAGGAAGTTCAAGAGAGAGTTTTTTTTTTTAATTTTTGTTTTGTGTTTTAAGATGGGGAAAATATCACTTTGTGTAGGGAGCAGAGGATAAGGGATAATGGTAAATAAAGAGATGTGCTGGGCAGTAAAACTGTTCCAGTAATGATGACGGTGATGGTGATGATGATGATGATGTGTGTGTGTGTGTGTGTGTGTGTACATTGTGAGGAGGGAGAAAAAATGTCTATGAGAGGCAAAGATGAGTAAGAACAACACTCCACACCCACCAAGCCAGTGGTTCAAGGAATGCAAGTGAGACACCCCCAGAGTTTCTGACACAGCAGATTAGAGTGTGGTCTGAGAATTGGCATTTCTAACAAACTTCCAGGTGATGTTCAAGCTCATCTTCCTGGAGAATAAATCCACTGCATTAATACAAAAAAAAAAAATTAAAGTACTATTCACAGAAAAGATTAAGTTTGCAGCTTTTACAATTTGGAATCAGCTAAAATCTGGTCTATGTAAAATTAACTCCAATTTTCAACGACTTTTACAACAATGTTTAAAAATTAATGTCTAGAAGATAGGCAGAGTGGCTCACTTCTATAATCCCAGCCCTTTGGGAAGCCAAGGTAGGAAGATCACTTGAGCCCAAGAGTTTGAGAACAGCCTAGGCAACATGATGAGAACCTGTCTCTCCAAAAAAATTAAAAAATTAGCCAGGCATGGTGGCATAAGCTTGTGGTCCCAGCTACTCAAGAGGCTAAAACAGGAGCATCACTTGAGCCCAGGAGGCCGAGGCTACAGTGACCTGTGATCACACCACTACACTCCAGCCTGGATTACAGGGTGAGGCCCTGACTCATTAAATTAAAAATCACCAAACAAAATTATTTTTATTTTTCATATTCATTTATACTACTTGTTTGTAAGAATGTTTATTAAATAGTGTAGATATAACTATATGTTATTTCAAATTGAGAGAAGAAATATATGCCTTCTTAATCATATTCTTAATATTCTTCAGCACTTCACTTGTTTTATTCATTTCTTTTAATCTATTCCATTCATCTTTAACATTTTATTTGAAGCTGATGTATTCGTTCAAATATAATTTATTCAGCAGATATTTACTGAGCACCTATTAACCATCAGCAACCATTCTAAAACTTAGGGTGCAGCAACAAACAACAATTTCTGGCCTTTGGAAGACTACACCCCAATTTGCATAGCAAGAGACAATAAACAAATAAATAAGTAAATTTATATAGTAATTCAGGTAGTGATCATATTGACAAAGGTTAAATAAAAAGGAGGGAAGGGGGATGGGGATGCAAAGAAAACTAAGATGGGTGGTAAGAGAAGGCTTCACCAAGAAGGTGATATTTCAGGAAGACCTGGAAGGAGGTAGGGAGGTGATATACTCAGGGGAAGAGAATCCAGGCAGGAAATACAAAGCCTCAGAGCTGGGAGCATATCTCTCTCTCATACTTAAAGTAAAGCAAGGCGTCCACCGGAGTGAACAGAGGAGAGAGGGAGGAATAGACAAGATCAGAGAGGCAATGGAGGTCACTGCAAGGGATCATGTAAAGTTTTGCCGGCCATTGAGATGGTTTTGGCTGCTACACTTAGGAAGCCGGTGGAGGGTTTAAAGCATAATATGATCTGGTTTACCTTTTTTTGTTGTTGTTAAAGTTTATATTATTAGATAAAAGTTTATTTTAAAAGTATTAGTGGAAAATATGAAACAAACTGTGATATGACATTATCAGTTTAAGTCCAAATATTTTTTTTTAATTAATTATTTATTTTACTTCAGGTACATACTATATCTGGCATTTCTCCCCCATGTTGACCCTCCCTACCCCCCTCCCCACCCCCCACTGTCTCTCCTCTACCCCTCTCAACTGCCCCCAGTGTCTGATGCTCCTCTTCCTGAGTCCACGTGTTCTCGTTGTTCAACATCCACCTATAAGTGAGAACATACGGTGTTTGGCTTTCTGTTCTTGTGTCAGTTTGCTGGAATGATGGTTTCCAGATTCATCCAAGTCCCTACAAAGGACACGATCTCATCATTTTTTATGGCTGCGTGATCCTTCTGGCAGTTGCCTTGTGAATAGAACATGAGAAGCAAAGTGCACACACAGGGTGACTGTGAGGAGAAGGCTGTGTTAATTCCAGCAGATGACAGTGGTTTGCAGTGTAATAGCAGTAGAGATGCTAAGAAACATTCAGACCCTGGATAGTTTTTGAGGGTACAGCCAACAAGATTTGCTGAGGAGTTAGAAGTGAGGTGTAGAAGAAGGAGTCAGGGATGGCTGTATATGTTAAAGCCTTGCTGAATGAGGCTGTCATTTATTGAAAGCTTCTGTAGTTGTGTTTTGGATGTGTCAAGAGAGTGCTACCTAATATGCCCACCAAACAAACAGGAGGCAGACAGTTGGATAAACAAGTCTGAAATTTGGGGAACATTCTGAAATGAAAATATTAATTTTGGATGAATCTTTATTGAGATGGTATCAAAAGCCATGAGATGAGATGAAATTACCCAGGAGGTGAGTATACAGTGATGAGTACAGATAGAGAAAAGAAGCAATATATGAATTGAGTTCTAGATCTTCCATCATTTTAGAGAATGAAACAAGAAGGAACCAGCAAAGGAGTCTGAGAAGGCGTGGCTGCGAGGTACTAGGACAACCAGGAAGGCATTGTGCTCTTGAAGCAAAGTCAAAATTATACTTCAGTGGTAAGGGCGTAATAGGCTTCCAATAAGACTATGGATCATTTTGAGAACACATGAACACAAAGAGGAGAACAACAGGCAAGGGGCCACCTGAAGGTGGAGGTTGGAAGGAGGGAGAGGATCAGAAAAAATAATCTATTGGGTACAAAATAATCAGTACAACAAACAAAATAATCTGTACAACAAACCCCCATGACACAAGTTTATTTATACGACAAACCTGCACACGTACCCTTGATCCTAAAATAAAAGTTTAAAAAAATGTTGGATCATTTGCTTTTCACATATATTGCACGTAATGTTTTTTTCTGGGATGCAAAGAAAACACACCACTACTCAATGACTGGGGTCCAAAAAACTGCAATCACATAACATATAGGATTGTATTATTATATGGTAAATGAAAAATACTCCATATCAATTTATGTGTACTTTCATAAAACACACAAGAGTTAAGGTAGTACAGTT
Source organism: Cacajao melanocephalus (assembly GCA_963573385.1). Taxonomy (NCBI): domain Eukaryota; kingdom Metazoa; phylum Chordata; class Mammalia; order Primates; family Pitheciidae; genus Cacajao; species Cacajao melanocephalus. The sequence goes on from CAUYLG010030590.1 coordinate 4,462, forward strand.
TACTTGGTATGAAATTGACTAAACACAGAACTCAAGAAGTCCCTAAAGATCTAGAGGCATTCACTTCCCAACTGTTCCTCTTTCCCACATTAAGAGAAGAAATATACCTGCCCACATTTAGGGGTGGGGAATCTAGAACGAATCCCCAATGTCATTATTGTAGAAATGTACTTTATTTTCATTGAGTCCCTGAGTTAGATCCACTGATTCTTGTTCTCACTTTTTTTTTTTTTTTTTTAGTTTTTTAGTTACTTATTTGCATTTTCTGGATAACATTCTAAGCAAAGTCTCCAGGATATAAACTTTCTGAGTACTTACCTGCATGTCTGAAAAGGACACCTGATTATTAATTTGTCGTACTCAATTTCTTATTTTACAGGCCATCACATTTTAAATTTCAAATAGTTCTTCAGAACCTGGAGGACTGCGGCTGCCAGTGAGAAAGATGAGGTACTTTCTGTTTTTTATAAATTATGTTTTACTTTCCTTCCTCGGGTACCTTGTCACTTCTCTCATCCTTGTTGTTGTGTCTAGATGTCTCCCCTCATTCCACATGGCCCTCAATGGTCCTTTTTCAAATTAAAACTTCATGTCATTCTTGCATCTTGAGAAACTGTCTTCTACCTATTTCCTCAATAACTTTTTCCCTTTAGTTTTCTCTGTTCCATTTTTCTGGAATTCCTATGAATTGGATATTGAAGTTCAATTCAGTACTGATCCTCTGTACCTCTTATCTTTACCCATTACTATATTTTCCATTTCTCTATGCTTCTTACTTTCTGGGTGATTTTTGTGCTTTTTATGTAAATGAGCTCAATATGGCATTTTGGGTAGATTGCCTTCATCGAGGTAGATATGATTTCACAGAATTGAGACAAATTATTGTCAATCACAAATGATAATCTAACTCATTCCCTGTGAACACATTTCGTAGATACTTAGTGAACTCCCTGGGAGAAAACATGACTCTATACACATTTAATGTAGTTTTCAGATATACCATGACTGTTTTGCTCATATTTCATCATATAAACAAAATATATCTCTTCTTTAAAAGTATTTAAAGTAAAGCTAAAAAATGGCAAACAATTGACTCTCACCTTGAAAGGAAGGGTGAAAAAAAAAAGACATAAAATACCTACAAAACAGATGATTGCCAAGAATACACTTTAACAAATTCTAATTATACCCTAAATCTTGGCATCCATTTCTTTTTAAAAGAACCTAGGAAAATTCCATTTCTATTTCCATGGCTCCCAGAAATTCGTGTTTCTGCAAGGACAACCTGATACACACAAACACACACACACACATCACTCTCATTCTGCTGCTCCACTGATGTTTCAGCAGGGTTTTCCAGTTTCCTGCAAAGCCTTCTACAATAAGGTATCTTGCTGCCTTTTTGGTGACTATTTGTAGATTATTTGTAGTGTCAACCAGAGTTTTTGCATCAGACAATGTTCCACATTCAAATACAGAAATAATTGTCCCACTTGTGAAGAAATGTGTCCCAGCTCCTTCCTTGAAGGTCCTGAGGCTCTTTTATGTAGGTGTCCAGTGAGCTCAGGAAAAGGCACTTTCATCTCCAGGGTATCCTGCAGCTGTTTATCACCAGCCCTCCAAAGTCCCACTACCACTGACAGTACCATGCTACTTATGGTTTGCATTTGTCACAACTCTTTTTTTTTTTTTTTAACTCAGCTCTAGTACCAATTAGCTGGAGTAAGAATTCTGTCTTCTTTCCTCTGTAAATTTACAGAAGAGAATTGAAAACAGGGCCCCCGAGCCTGTACATTTTAGTTACACATAGTGAGGCCATGAATCCACAGCTAGAAGAAGAAAGAAACATAATTCATTTCCCAAGCACATGTCAGTGACATCCCTGAATGGCAGGACAGTTCCTGTTCAGTAGTAAAAACTACATTGTGGGAACAAATGGGCTTTGTCTTGGTTTTTTCATGATAGTGTATTAATCTGTTTTCACACTGCTGATAAAGACATACCTGAGACTGGGAAGAAAAGGAGATTTAATTGGACTTATAGTTCCACATGGCTAGGGAGGCCTCAGAATCATGGTGGGAGGCTAAAGGCATTTCTTACGTGACAGCGGCAAGAGAAAATGAGGAGGATGCAGAAGCAGAAACCCCTGATATAAGCTTCAGATCTCATGAGACTTATTCACTACCACAAGGACAGTATGGGGAAAACCACTCCCATGATTCAAATTATCTTCCACCAGATCCTTTGCACAACATGTGAGAATTATGGGAGTACAATTCAAGATGAGATTTGGATGGGGACACAGAGCCAAACCATAGCATTCTGCCCTTGGCCCCTCCAAATCTCATGTTCTCCATTTCGAAACCAATCATGCCTTCCCAATTCCCAACAGTCTCCCAAAGTCTTAACTCATTTCAGCATTATTCCAAAAGTCCACAGTCTAAAGTCTCATCTGAGACAAGGCAAGTCCCTTCCACCTAGAAGCCTGTAAAATCAAAAGTGAGCTAGTTAATTCCTAGATACAATGGGGGTACAGGTATTGGATGAATACAGCCATTTCAAATGGGAGAAACTGGCCAAAACAAAAAAGGTTATAGGGCTCATACAAGTCTGAAATCCAGCAGTGCAGTCAAATTCTAAAGCTCCAAAAGACTCCAGGTCTCACATCCACGTCATGCTGATGCAAGAGGTGGGTTCCCATGGTTTTGGGCAGATCTGCCCCTCTGGCTTTGCAGGGTATAATCTCCCTCCTGGCTGCTTTCACAGGCTGGCATTGAGTATCTGCAGCTTTCCAGGCACACAGTGCAAGCTGTCAATGGATCTGCCATTCGGGGGTCTGGAGGACAGTGACCCTCTTCTCATAGCTCCACTAGACAGTGCCTTTGTCCGGGGTGGGGGGGGACTCCGACCCCGTATTTCCATTCTGTACTTCCCTAGAGGAGGTTCTCCACGAGGGCCCTGCCTGCAGCAAACTTTTGCCTAGGCATCCAGGCATTTCCATACATCTTCTGAAATCTAGGTGGAGGTTCTAAATCTCAATTCTTGACTTCTGTGCACCCTCAGGCTTAACACCATGTGGAAGCTCCCAAGGCTTGGGGCTTCCACCCTCTGAAGCAACAGTCAGAGCTCTACCTTGGCCCCTTTTAGTCATGGCTGGATTGGCTGGGACGAAGGGCACCAAGTCGCTTGACTTCAAACAGCACGGGGACCCTGGGCCCAACCCACAAAACCATGGTATCCTAGGCCTCCAGACCTGTGACGGGAGGGGCTGCCATGAAGACCTCTGACATGCCCTGGAGATATTTTCCCCATTGTCTTGGGGACTAATATTCGTTACTTATGTGAATTTCTGCAGCCAACTTGAATTTCTTCTCAGAAAACTGATTTTTATTTTCTATCATACTGTCAGGCTGCAAATTTTCCAAACTTTTATGCTCTGCTTCCCTTTTAAAACTGAATGCCCTTAAAAGCACCCAGGTCACATCCTGAATGCTTTACTGTTTAGGAATTTCTTCTGCCAGATACCTAAATTATCTCTCTCAAGTTCAAAGTTCCACAAATCTCTAGGGAAGGGGCAAAATGCCACAAGTCTCTTTGTTAAAACATAACAAGAGTCATCTTTGCTCTAGTTTCCAACAAGTTCCTCATCTCCATCTCAGAGCACCTCAGCCTGCACTTTATTGTCCATATCACTAACAGCATTTTTGGGAAAGCCATTTAACAAGTCTCTAGGAAGTTCCAAACTTTCCCACATTTTTCTGTCTTCTTCTGAGCCCTCCAAACTGTTCTAACCTCTGCCTGTTACCCAGTTCCAAAGTCACTTCCACATTTTCACGTATCTTTTCAGCAGTGCCCTACTCTACTGGTCCCAATTTATTGTATTAGTCCATTTTCATGCTGCTGATAAAGACATACCTGAGACTGGGAAGAAAAAGAGGTTTAATTGGACTTACACTTCCACATGGCTGGGGAGGCCTCAGAATCATGGCGGGAGGTGAAAGGCACTGCTTACATGGTGGTGTCAACAGAAAATGTGGAAGATGTAAACGCAGAAACTCCTATAAAACCATCACATCGCAAGAGACTTATTCAATACCATAAGGACATTATGGGGGAAACCACCCCATGATTCAAATCACCTCCAACCAGGTCCCTCTCACAACACATGGGAATCATGGGAGTACAATTCAAGATAAGATTTGGGTGGGGAAACAGCCAAACCACAGCAGATAATATTGGTTAGAGAGAATGGGGCCCAAGTAATCTCTTTCCAGGACTGACCATTTGAGTCATATGACTTATCTGAGCCTCAGTTTCCCAACTGAGAGAGAATGAAACTCATAAATTTGTTTTAAAGCCTTATTGGCAAGCTTTAGCTTAGCTTTTAGCTTAGCTTTAGCTTTAGTTTATTAGTTTGCTAATAAGGCTTTAAAACAAACTTATGAGTTCATTATATCTATTACTTATCTACTTATCTCTATTACTATACAGATGATAAAGCTAATGTTTCAGGATGTAAAAAGAGCTTTGTACACTGAGAAATGCTTTACAGTTTTAAGTTCTTATGTTTATCTAAAATGACCTAAGATCCCCACTCCTCTTCCTTTCATCTGAAACCACAGAAATTTGGAACTTCTACCCTGATGATAACACAAAAGGATATTTAACATTGCAATTTGGGATAAAGGCATTTCCCAGGGAAAAATAACTTCCAGGGAAAGCAATAGCCAATGCTCCTATTTTCATGGAAGGATGATTTGAGAACTCAGTTTTCTGTCACCATATCTTTGAACCTACTATTGATTTCCCTGTACTAAAGCAGTTGAAGGATGTCGGAATGAAAGGATGACATGTCACTCTGGGGAGGAACTCTAAGATTCAGATACAGAAGAGTCTTTGTAGGCAGAAGTGATTGTGTTGAAAACAAAAAAAAGAATACCTGAGAATTAAAGACACCATTACTAGAGTCTTAAATTTTAGCGTACATCAGAATCCCCAGGAAGTCTTATTAAACATGTAGATTTCTGGGCTCTATCCCTAGAGTTTCTGATTCAGCAGGTCTGAGGGAGAGTCTGAGAATCTGCATTTCTAATAAGTTCCCTGGTGATGCTGATGCTGCTGTCCCAGGGACCACACATTGAGAACCACTATGTTAAAACACTGTGTACTGCAGGAATAATGAAAACCTAGGGAAGGAGAAAGGACAGGCCTTCCCTCAAAGTTCCCTTCATGATTTCTAGTGTGGTATAAGGAGAGTTCAGGCCAGTACAAGAAAGAAAGTATAGAAAAAGGAAGGGATGTAGAATAAGTAAAAAGAAGAACTGGATACATCAAAAGACACGCACCTATTCCCACTTAGAGGATAGTGTACTTAATATGAAGGCCAATGTATTATTTGCTATGGCTGCCATAACCAAATAGCACAGACTGGGTGACTTAAACAGCAGTAATCTATTGGCTCTCAGTTCTGGAGGCTGGAAGTCTGAGATCAAGCTGTCAGTAGGGTTGGTTTCCTCTGAGGCCTCTCTCCTTTGCTTATAGATGGCCATCTTCTCTCTGTGTCTCCACATGGTCTTCTCTCAGTGTGTTTGTGTCCTAATCCCCTCTTCTTATAAGGACACCAATCACATTAATTAGGGCCCACCCATCTGACCTCATTTTAACTTAATTACCTCTTGAAAGACCCTGGCTCCAAATACAGTCACATACTGAGGTACTAGAGGTTAGGACTTCAGCATATGAGTTGCGAGGGGTTTGGCAATTCAGCCCATACAAGACCAGTAAACTGAGGGTGGTAAGTAAACCCTTCCAACAAAATGACACCATAATTACAGCAAGCCAGGAGCCAGGAAGCAGATCCCACTTGAGCAGACGCCCCACACATCACACCATGGAGAGTGGCCAGGGATGAGCTTTGGTATGAGGAGATATTCTGAGGATTTTGTGAGACCATAAGAAGATGGCACAGGCTTCAGATCTGAGGAATACTATGGCTCTTTGAATCACTAAAATAGAGTTATTGCAGAACATGCATAATTAAATCTTAGTTTCACCTAATTTTAAAAGATTAAAGCCCAAATCCTTTTTAAATGGAGAGTACTGGTTGGCTCGTGAGTTTCCAAAGAAACCCACCATTCCCTTTATTTAAAGAGAATAAGGCTGCAAACTTTCTAGAAATTAAACCCGTGAGCTTCTACACAGGGCTAGAGCATGAGTAGTCTCCAGAAGGGTTTTTCAGTCTCACCACTACTGACGTTTGAGTTGGACACTTCTTTCTTATAAGGAGGTGGGTGACCTGTGCATTGTAGGATACTAAGCAGCATCTCTAGTCTCTACCCTCTAGACGCCAGCAGCACCCACCTCCAGTTCTGACAGACAAAAATGTCTCTAGACATTGCCAAACACCCCCAGAGTGAGGTGTTACAAAATTGTTCCAGTTGAGAACCACGGCTCTATGAGAGCCATTTCATAAACTCCAGTCTTGTTACCTCCAGTCTCACAACAATTCTGTGAAACATGTGTCATACACACTTCTTATTGACAGACTCATGAATGCATTGATATTTGCTTACTTTCACACACCTAAAAGTGTCTCTCTGATTCTCAAATCTATATCTCTTTTAGTAGGCTGTCTCCAGGCAGTAGAATTTAAGGACAGGCAAGTTCCTATCACTGCAAGTGACTCTAAATCCCAGAGACCCACCTTTCTAACTAATCGGGATAATGAAAATATCTCAGGTTTCAGGCCCAGAGAAAAAGATCGCATCACAGTGAAAGCAAGGCCAATTTTCACATCCAGCTGGGCTTTCGGGAGCAGCACTGGGTCTCCCTGGGGCCCGTTCTTCTTGCTGCAGCTTGACAGACAGCTGTCAGGTAGAAGCTTAGAACTGGCAGGGTATGAAAAACACACCCAGTCCTCTGTGATTTATCAGGCAAAGCATGGCTTGTTAGCCTGTCAATTATTGTCACTAAGGTGCCAGACTAATTTTAGTTCTCTCCTCACACACATGAAACACTTTGTGTTAGTAGAGAAATCCTTTTGGGAATCAAAGTCTTGGGACTTTGTATTACCTTTTTTTTTTTTTTAATGTTTCTTGGATATCAGAGGTAATTCACTCATTCAGAGCACATGAAAGAATAAGCAGACTGTCTAAAAAGTACTCAAGGAAGTGGGTTGAAAGTGTGATTGGTCAGGCAAAAGGGACACCCATTTACTGATTCACATGACAGTTTTTGCATAACACCTAATTCATGCCCAGTCTTGAGCCAGGCACAGGACACTCAACATGACATGTTTCATGCCCTCAAAGTTCTCACTGGCAAGCTGCAATGAGATGCTTAATCAATTTACTATAATACAATGGAGCTCAACATCAGAAAAAAAGGCTAAGAAGCCATTATAGGAACATAAAAGACAGGAAATAAAAATTCAGTGATGCCTTGGCTAATTAAATTATCTGAGCTCTTCTATCTGCTGGTAATTCAAAATAAAAGTAACCCACTGGAATTCATAATTCCATTTGATTCTTCCTTCTATAATCAGTCCCTTAGGCTCAATAGTTTCTATCTCATTCAGTTCGGAAAAGACATTCCCCAATATTGGTTTACCATTGTCCTTTCAACAATTCTTTATGATTTGTCTTATTTGTGGACTGTTCACATATCATGAATGATTCTTTTTTTCCTCATTTTTGTTTTTGTTCTTTTGTCTTACAGAATACATTCACTTTCTTCCTGGCTTTGGTTATTTCTATTACAACCATCAAATGCTGTACTCCAACTGATAAATTCTCAGCTTTTCTTTCTTAGATTTTCTGAGATGAGTTAGCATTATTTTAGCAAAGAGACATTAAGAACTAAACAGAACCAGACATATTATTTCTAGTTCTGATCCTGCTAATATCACCTTATTGTACCTCTAACAGCAACTCAGGTGAGTTTTCAAGAAGGACTTGTTTGAAGCCTATGTATGAAGCATCTGAATTAAAGAGAACTGCAGGTGTTGATCTGTTTTGTCCTTTCAGTGTAAAATGTCATTGTCACTTTGAAGTTGTAGTTTATATGGCACTACAATTGATTTTGAGTTTAAAGTGATTGGAATGAAACCGATTAGAAGCCAACAGTAAGAGCGAGCAAGTTGAATCGGTCAGTAAAGTTTATTTTGCTACAAATAAATGGCAAGACAAAATTGGAGCAAATAAAGCTGAGTGTTTAGAAATTGGTGTTTTAAGAGGGGAAGGAGAAACATAGAACCCTGTTTATTAATAACTTTTTAAAATCAAGTGACTCAACTCGATGTTCTAACATGACAGTGACATGGTCAGATCACCTCAAAATCTACAATAGTCCCCCCTCCTCGATGCCCCCAGCTTTGCAAGGCAAGGCAAGAGCACTGGGAGAAAAGGAATCTTCTCCCCCAGCCTCCAGTTTGTCCAGGATTTGTCTTGTCCTGTGCACAAACAGAATCAGCCTCAGTAATTCAAGCTCTTAACACATGAGAAGTTGAAAGAAGTTAAAGAAAATAGTTTTCCTTCATTTAATTTTTCATCTGATTTTTTTTCTCCCCTTGTGGAAAACAAAGCAGAGAGTATTTCTTAGTCATTGTCACCCACTCAACAGCAATGGGTAAACTCTGAAAAAAGAAATACAAAATGAGTAATACTTCTTTTGCCCTGCATGCATCATCTGCTCCACCAAACTGGCAATACCTATGTTTTTGAACACTTTATATTCTAACACTAATATTTGTGTTTTATGTCTATTTATGGACTTTGTACTCAGAATCCTTGTGAAACTCATGAAGGAGGTCTTGATATCCTTATTTTACAGATGAGGAAATTGAGGCTCAGAGAATTTAATAAAATAACCTAAGGTTATGCACCCATACAAGTGGTCAAACTAAGATTTGACTCAAGGTCAGTGTGACTCCATATGCCCTGACATTCTTCCTGGCATGCATGTGTGCTATACTGCATCTCTCTTCTTGGACCCGCCATATGCATTTTTCCTGGAATGCCATTCCTGTTCATTTCCAGTCATCTAGTCTTTTCATTTCCTCAAGTCTTGACTCAATTACCTTCTCCTTCACAGAGTATAGTCTAGCCTTTCCAGTAATCAGTTGTTTCTCTGCAATCCTATGGTGTTTCTTACTTTGGCATTTAACAAATGCAACCTTCTGTTGTTCATCTATTCTGCAGCAGAGGTTAGAAGCCAACATACGCTGTTTATCCAAGAACTATTCAGACATTTTGGGCTATAATCTTTCCTGCTAAGGTGCATGATGTCAGAAACTGAGACTCTTTCATCAACACCATATTCCCAAGCCCTGGAGTGGTAACTGACACGCAGTAGATACTCGATATAATTTTGTTGAATAAATAGATCTGTAGAGTCATTGAGGTAAGATAGCAGGAGACCTATATGCCTAAAAGGCAAAGAAGCAGCTATGAAAGTAATTTATTATTTACAAAGATTCATTCAAGCCCAGTGGGTCCATGTGGGAGAGGAGGATAGTTTTAAGTGCCTTCTAAAGTATGTTATTCTCATTGTCCTCTGTCCCACCTGTCCAATAACTCTAGCAGAACTTACCCCAAAGTTTGGGGACTTAGAGTTTATAAAGTAAATAAATAAAAGCACTGCTCCATTAGGATCTCTGTAATACACAGAGTTTACAAAGTGATGCTTCTGTTTAGCCTAGGCAATAAACCATAGCAACAAGAGGGCATGGAAAGTATTTTCCTCTTTTGAGCAAGAGGCAGGGATCCATGAGACATGAAAAGACAGAGGATCACAGAAGCCTGATTAGGAAGCTAGAGTGATCTACACATGGAAAGAAGAAGAGAGGATGACATTACAGATAAATGCTGACCAGACATCCAGGAAAAACCAAGAGCAAAAGAGAGAACATGTTAGGCTTTCAAAATGGCCAGAAGACCTTCCCCAGAAGGTCATGATGAGACCCTTGAGCTCTACTTAATAAGCAAAAAGTCTATGTTGGTTAGTACAAGTGAGATCCTACTCTCAGAGATTCCTAAACTAGTTGTGAGAAATTTAAGGTGGAAATAATAAGCCACTATCCATAGTTGATGAGCTAGAGTAAATATTACTAGTTTGGGTATTTGCTTTTTACTATTACCGTAAACTGTTTTTCCTTTGTAGCCTGGAGATATTCTGGTTATACCAAACTGTGTCCTGATTTCTATATAGGACTGTAATCCCCTAGAAGTTGAGAAATATATTCATTTTGGTATCCTCAAATCTTGGCAAAATATTCTTTATTAGACCCTACTAAATAAACGTTTGATGCAAAGCTGATAATGATAATATAAATCTTAAGAGATCACTGAAAGACATCCTAGTGTTCTTGCATGGATTATTAATGCTGGATTGTTTTAATGTTTTGCTTTTACTTCAAAATGTTCCAGTAATAGTATGTTCACTCTGGCAAATAATTACCCTTTAGCCAATCAAAGGCCTCCTGAAAGCTTTTTGTGTTTGAAAAGAGTCTTCAGTAGATATTCTGTTGCTTCAGAGAACGACACTTTGAGGAATTCAGGGTCAAGCAAACTTGCCAAAAACCACATAAACACAGTACCCCTAGACATCACAAAACAAAGTAGAGGGTGCAACCTTTTCCAAAAGAAAACACATAAAACATGAAAACAATCTGGCCACCTCAGGGGTCCTTTTGTCCCCCTGTAGAATGCCAGATGCACCTAAAGCAACAAGAGCCTATTGGACCCCGAGTTGCCAGGAAACAGATTCTCTTTTCTACACTCTAAAGCCTTTTTTTAAATTACCACACTGAGAAAGCTGATATTCAGACCCAGTGAAAGAAGATGAGTCTTAATGACGCTGCCCTTCTAGAAGTTGAGAGATTGGTGTTCTAAGGTAGACCATCCTAACAATGGTTGGGCATTCTTTTGAATCAGAGACATTGATGATAGTAGAAACTAACAACTGATTAGCCCTCATTTTAGTCTCTTAAAAATAATGTAAATTCCCTTGTATGATTTTGTGAATCTTAAGTCATTTAGCTAGCCAGGTCAGCTTCTGCTGCAAATGACAGAAACCCAACTTAACCTTGCATAGCAAAAGGGAGAATTTTTTGTCCAAGAAGTCGGTTGTGGATAGTGCCGGGCTGCAGCTGAATTTAAAGAAAATGGGTGGGGCTCATTGCCATGAGAATGAGCATGACCAGGATGCTCTGCAAACTCTCACATCTTCTCTCTGGAGTTCCAGCTTCTTTTGTTGAGACTACTCTTGTTTACAAGGTCAGAAACAGGTCATTTGACTGCTCCTCACTTCTTGTCTCATAGCTTCCCGCTTCACCGAAACGAATTACCTCTCTTCCCTTAGTCCATTTTGAAAAGAACCTGGAATAAAGTGGCTCAGCCTGGGTCCCATGTCCACCCCAATGTCCAGACAAGGGGTTACTAATAATCAAACCTTCCACCATAAACACAGGGTACAAGTGGGGATTGGAAAGGCTTCCAGAAGGAAGGGGAATGATGTTGTAGAAGCAAGGAGGGCAGTTAGGGAGACATTAATGATGGTTCCCTTTACCAGCTTAAACTAAAATTCTGCTTTAAAATGAGAAACATAATGCATTAAAAATTAATTTAATGCAATCTCCAAATGATTCTATTGGAACTTTAATTTTCTTGCTTTTCTCCTACCTCCTGCCGTTAATCCAGGCAATCAAGAAATTGCTGACCAAGTACCTTATAAGCACAAAATCTTCAAAGATCTTTCAAAACTAAATATAAGCAAGAACATCAAGCACTTTGAAATATTAAATATTCTCCTAACTACCTATAGTTTCATCAATTTGTTTCTCATACTCTAAGCATAATTCTGACCTCTGCGTATGAACTGCTTTTCATGGGATGTTTTCCTCCTTGCTTCAACTTGTCATTCTTCACCTGTCTCTCTTTGAAAATCTGGCTTGAAGCTCACTTTCTCCATGAAGCTTTCTATGACCAATCTGACTTCTTTACTCAGCTCCTCAGTGCTTTTGCCACCGCATTTGCTCTATTATGTTAAGTTTGTTCTTATCATCTGGTAGCTTACCCCTCTATAAATATCAGAATCCCACACCTCGAAAATGCTAAGTATAGAGTCTAGATGATTAGCATGAATGAATAAATTACACATAGCTTTCAACTGTGGTTCAAAAGGAACGAGGCTATTACGGCAATAATCTAAAAGTGCATTGGGGGAAATAACAAATATATTATTTGTCAGTAACAAATGCCATTTATTATGCATTTGTTACATAACTTACAATGTGCACTGTGTATCGAACATCCTTCAATAGCAAATACATTTCCTACCTTTTGCTTATTTCAGGGAAAATTAGGTATAATGTTCTAATTAAATCAAGGGCTGCTGTGTGCCACCAAGTGCCCAGTACCATGTTAAGCAGTGCTGGGATTACAAAGATGACAAAGAAGAACCTGCTAATCAAGAAGCTCACAATCTAGCAGAGGTAAAAGAATATGCGCATGGAGCAGCTGAATTAAAGCATGCATTGGAAAAGGAAAGTAAGTAGTAGGGGAAGATGGAGCCTTCCCCAACTTTCTTGGAAGAATTTGTCCACCATTTCCACTGTATCTTTTGCATATATCCACATATCTTCCCCTTCTGCCTATTTCTCACTTATGCCCCTGCTCCCACCTGGACTGAAACTGTGTCCATTTATATTTGTCTATATTTCCATAGAGCACTGAATAAATATCTATTAAATGAGTGAATGAATGAATACATATCTGCATGCTGACACAGGTTGGACACAAAAAGAAAACTGCTTGCACACTTTGCTCAGAGATTTGGCATTTTACTCTGTGAATGGTAGAGAGTGATCACAGTTTCTAAGGGAGGGAGTAAATATCAGGTTTGTATTTTACAAAGAATACCCGGTATAAATAGAGGATGGACTGGGTGAAGCAGGAAGACTCAGGTGGCTATTATAATATTTTACTCAAGAGATGATAAAGGTTTAAACTAAGGTAGTATTAATGTGGATGGAAAAGCCAGGACAAATATTCGGAGATAGATTTTGGTTTCTGCTTGAATGTGGAAATGAGAGATGAGTCCAGGATAAGACCATTTAAAAGAGGTCAGAAGAATCTGGACAATTCCTTGAGGATCGTGTAACGGGGGTTTTTCTTGTGCGTACAGAGATGATTGATGGTGTAAGTTGCACAAGCCCATGTAATCAGCATCCCTTGTCAATGCTAACTTTTTCTTACCCTTGAATTCCCAACACCTGCACTAAGACAGACTTGGTTCAGGTATTTCATGAACTGCCACAGTACTTGTTAATTTTATAAGTTACATAACTATTCCCTTTTATTTGCCTTAAATGTCAAGGTTCCTGAATAGCAGAGCAGCACATTAAGTAACTTTTGCTAAATTTATAATGTCCTAAGTATTTAGGCAAATTTTCAACATCAGCAACTTCTATAAAATATTGTGAATTCTTGATAATTCCCCCCCAAAAGATGTCTCTAACATGGTGTAATTATTTCACTTAAATTGGAAAATGACATGCAAGCACTAACTGTACTGCTCTGTCCCTCTCTCTCACGGAAGTGGCCCTCCCCTACTTAGACTGGGATCTCAGAGGCCGTTTTGCCCTAAGAGGGAGTTTCACAAAGAAATAACTGGACAAGCAATTTCAAAAGCTTTTAGATCCACAAATGAGACCAAAAAATTAGGAAGTAGATGTTGTCAGACTGAGTCTCCACCTGGACTCCAGTCTAGATAGAGAATGCTGTGAGAATTAATAATTCATGAGACGGGTTGAAGGCAAGGAGACTATTTCCCAATTCTTTGCTTCCTCAGGCTCAGGCCCCATGGGGAACCAAAAATGCTTTCAGCTCTTCAATTAAATGTTTGAATCCAAAGTCAGGAGGACCAGGGCTTCCATTTTCAGGTGAAGTCTTTAGAAAGCAGTTGGCTATGCCAATGGGATGTGGCCATCACAGAGTAGAAAAGGGAGATCTGGGGCACCTAGGGGATTCCTTCAGCCCCCAAAGCAGTGGGAAAGCATGCAAAGGTTGCTGAGTTTCCCTAGACTGGGCATACCAATTGTCTGAAAGATAGAGAGCTAGTGGGCTGCAGGAAATTACAACAAGAGTGCTGATACAGGGACTGCAGGATGGCCTGTGCAGTAGGGGTTCAGCTGAAAATGCTGTCAAAATGTCACAGGCACCATTATGGTAGAAACAAGCCCTAGGGCCAAATGAATGGGCCCCAGCAGGCCACCAGGACAAATCCAAATCATGAAATAAACATCTCTCCACCATTTGCATAGCCTTCTGAGCACAGCATTCACTCCAGGGAAAAGAAGGGTGCAGTCAAACAACTTCAAACCTGAAACAACAGACAACAAACATAAACATGACTGAGATTCCCTGATGATGACTAAATTAAAATGTTTGCATCAGAAAGGAGAGCTTGAGATAGAAATTAAGTTTTTACAGACAAGCTAATAAATTTACATATTTGCTCACCAGTAAAAGTAACTGATATTTGTACAGAAATTCATAACATAGAGATTGGGGGCAGGAGCTCTAGTGTAAGACAGATACATATTTAAGACCAGCTCTTTCAATTACTAGCTATGTGGCACATAAGTTATGTTCTCAAAGCCTCAGGTTCCTCATCTGATGTCCTCATCTGACTCACATTTTAGATGTTTGTTGGTTTACCAAACTTAATTCTTTGCCCATATATCCAACTGTACTTGGCAAACAGATCCTATCTTATGCTTCTGATCGCTTTTCCTGTTACTTTCCAATTTCCAGTTCTAATTTCCAATTGCTCCTTTTCTAGGCCTCCCTAACCCAGAGCCATGCTTTCACAGCAATTAACCCAGGCAAGCCAGCTCAGCCAAGTCCTATACTTAAAAATGCATTCCTTGACATCACTGCTGAGTATCCTTCCTGGAGAGAATGGGCTTTCAATTTAGTTGATTCTGCTCTGATTCTGAAAATAGAATCCACAAAAAGTTTAGGAGGAGAAAATAAAGATATTTAAGTAGTAATTGAATTAGATGATGCTTGTAAAAGCATTTGGTGTTAACAACTTTAGATGTCAAAGCTGTTAATAGAACCTTTGTATGTACAGCAAGTTCCCAGAAAATAAAATAATGACAGAAAATATTCATACCAGCAAGGAACATTAGCACTATCAGAAGGTTCAAGCTGAAGCACAGAGAACAAATCACACATGCAGAAGCCAACTGTGCTTCAGAGTCCTCATCACCTTTGGATTGATCATATTAGTATCATTAGCCAACCTTTATACCAACTTTCCCTGGATCATGCAAAGTGGAGATCGTGTCATTTTATCGAAGCCTGTACTCCACTGATTTTTCCATATCCACTCAAAACATTACCAAGATAGCTAAAGTTCTCTGGATTCTCTTTCCCAAATTCCCTTTCTTTCCCCCAGGAAGAAATCAGCATCCTGAATTTGCTGTTTTTCATTGACATGAATTTCTTTATTCTTTGACACCAGTAGCATATATTCTTTTTCTTTTTCTTTTTTTTTCTTTTTCTTTATTTTTATTTTTTCTGAGATGGAGTCTTGCTCTGCCACCAAGGCTAGAATGCAGTGGCATGATCTTGGCTTGCTGCAACCTCCACCTCCCAATCCAAGTGATTCTCCTGTCCTAGCCTCCAGAGTAGCTGGGAAACAGATGCCTGCAACCATTCCCGGCTAAGTTCCGTAATTTTATTAGAGATAGGGTTTCACCATGTTAACCAGGCTGGTCTCAAACTCCTGACTTCAAATGATCCACCTACCTCAGCCTCCCAAAGTGCTAGGATTATAGGTATGCGCCACCAAGCCTGGCCACATATATTCTTAAACTATATATATATATATATATATATATATATATATATATATATATATATAAAACTCTGTTTTACATGTTTTTAAATCATGTATACTTCATTTGTTTATATCCTAACTTCTTTCACAAAGAATTTTAAATAACTTATAAGAAGACCAGGAACTACAAAGTCATAGTAAAATATAAATTAGAAACTTAAAAATCAGTAACAGAAGGAATACAAATAAAACTAGAAAATTAAGAGTCAGAAAAAGAAGAAAAATGAACAGATCCGTTGTACATCATGAAATATTATAAAACTGAATTCCTATAAGAATATTTTAATTGAGGCATGTCAGGTTATTCAGATTTTAGTTTAAACCATGGAGGGTTTACTGTAACATAGAAAATGTAAAATAGCCCATGCTTTCTTGTGGACTGATGAGAATCTCTTCTCTCCCTAATCCACCGCCCCAGTGGCCCACGACCGGACCTCACCTCTAGAAGATGTGTGGCTGAAGTGAGGAAGACACAGAGTGCAGGGCTCTAACAACGATAATTACCAAGACTTACGAACTATGAATCAGGTGCTGCACTGAGCTCCCTACATGTAATCTTGGATAGAATCCTCACAACAACCCTAGAGCCGTCCCGCTTTACAGAAGAAAAAACTGAGGCTTGGAAAGTTTAGGCACTTGCCTGAAATGAAACAGTTACGTGCACCCCGAATTTCAAGGTTTGTTGGGTTTTTGGGGTTGACTGACATCCAAGTACATCTGTTAAGTCGCTGTGCCACCCTGCCTGGAATCTCTGAATTCCCTCCTGCCCTATCTCAGGTCATTTGTAGCCTCTGTCTTGGCAGTCAAATCCTAGCATCATCATGCCAACATATTTCATTAATATTTTTGAATTCTAGACTTCCCCAACTTCTGAATGAAACCAGATGGCTCATAAAAGGTGACAAAGTGCATTCAGGCCTGACCACTAGTGACAAAGCTCTGGCAGTCATTTTTCTCAGTCTCCCTCAGAGCCCCAAGACAAACTTTCTGGACAGAAACTGGAACCCCTTCTGTGGCTTTACACCCAATTATACTAGGTTTAAAATACATTTTTCTAAAGATCTGGATCTCAAAATCCAATCGCTTGCCCCTACGAACAAAATGTATCCTTTAAAAACCCTTCTGAGCTTTTGCTTCTTTTGCTTTTTTTTAAGCTTAAAAGTATTAAGAATTGTATCCATTTTACTAGAAAATATTTAACATTGAAAGTGCCTCTGGAGGCACATCTGAAAAATCCAGAAATAGATGTTTTACATTTTATATTAAGCCTATTTTCCTGTAGCTAATTGATTCCATTATTCATGTTTCCACACCCAAAATCTTACTGATTTTTTCTTGGTGCTTATGCACTTCAAGAATGCATAGTTATTAATCAAAGGATCTATGTTCACTTAGCCAAGCTATCCATGTTAAAAAATCTTTTCATCTTCCCTCATAAATCAGTTTTTCCACCTCCTTCATCATTTTCATCACTCATGTCTAAGTTCTTTTTAATTTATCTGAGATGCTTAAAACTTCCCATTGTTAAAAAATTCACAGAAAGGGACACCTCACTTCCAAAATAATGTCATTATGATTCTCTGATTAAAGTTACAGTGACATGGACATTTTTTGCTTTCTGTTGATCAAATGACATTTAATTTGCTAGCTTTCAAGATGGCAGCTTATCAGGATTTGATTTCATCAGTAGGAGTCTCTTTCTGGTTACTCGTTGTCTGCCTGAATAAGGATGATGAGACCCTAGTAATTAAATTCAAGCTGGATGGTTAAGAGCCAAAAAGAGCTAGAGATCTGAAAGATTTGATTAAACTTATTCACTGTGGTCTACCTGAACACAAGGGCAGTAACCCTAGAACATCCAGGTCTCTGCCTTCTCAGCACTAATGTATAAACAAATCAAAAGATTGTTTTCAGACTGCATTGATTCAGGCATCCTTGTACAGTCATGTTCTCATCTCCAGTTATTTTCAGAAACCTAGGCCCAAATGGTTTTTATAGAATTCAAGTGTTGGTGGCAAAGAGATTTTTATGTGAAAGGCTAGTAGAATACCCTTGGCAAAATTTGGTTAGCAGTGCCAAATTGTATATAATTGTTAGTTAGTCTTCCGCTATTTAGACATTGATTGTTCAATGGATATACCATCCAGATTATTTTATCCTTATTATTTCCTAGTCCTAGTGTATACACATTATTATCTGTACTAAAGGATGGGGATGAGAAACAAAAGGTATTGAAACAGGAAATTGCTCTTTCTCGAGTTTCTCCTCTGTTTCTGAGTCCTATGCCAATAGATAGTATCCCTTATTACCAGTCCTGGTTCTCAAATATTGAAGCCAGATTTCATTGTTTCTGCATCTAACACAAGGCACTCTGCAAAGCACAAAGAAAACTCTGTAGGTGACAGCAAACAAACTCTGGTTTGATGTCAGTTGTATATTTTATCTGCTAAAGTTAGTATTACAGTGCATGGCTATGCACAATCAAGAATGAAGTGTAAAGTGGCAGAATAGAGAATTAAGTATCATCTCCTAGAATCAACCTAAGAAAAGAACTACAGTGGCTCAGGAATGAATGTTGTCTTAATTCATTTTGTGCTGCTATAATAAAATACCTGAGACTGAGTAATTTACAATGAACAGAAATTCACTGGCTCAGAGTTCTAGAGACTGGGAAGTCAGAGATCAAGATGCTGGCATCTTATAAAGGCCTTCTTGCTCCTTCATGACCTGATGGAAGGCAGAAAGGTAAGAGTGAAAAACGGCAAACCCACTCCCATGAGCCCTTTATATAATAGTATTAACATATTCACGAGAGCTCTGCCTTCATGACCTAAACACCTCCCATTAGGCCCCACCTCCCAACATTGTCACTCCGGGGATTAAGTTGCCAATGCATCAATTTTGAAGGACACACGCAAATCATAGCAGACGTTTTCTACTGATACTTCATATACAAGTCTAATTGCTACTAAATATGCTAAATTTTGAGGCAGAACTTTGGTCTCTTATTGATAAATTTGCCACTCTATTGGAAATCATTATAGACACACCCTGATGAAATCCTGCCATCTCAGAAACATAGGACTTAGTATTATAATTCTTGAATAAATTGACTCTCCACTGAATTGGAAATAATATAGCAAGGCATCAGTGATCATGCAGACATAGTTTCGTCTTTTCATCCATTATCTTACTGTTTCATATATTTTAACACTAAATTACTAAAAATTATAACCAAATTACTAACACTTATATTTAAATCAGAAAGATATTTAAATGAAGCTAGTTTCTAATAGGATCTTGGGTGTAATTAGCTGTTACTTTCTGACTAGAAGCTTCTGGATTTATTTTTTCATTGTGGCCTTGAAATTCATTATATGAGAGTCAACATCCACCTCTGGCAACTGATCTTCATCTCTAAGTAAAGCAGTAATTACTAGTGCTAATTGGACATTTATTTAACCAAACGTTGGTTAACTGGAAGTTCAAGAATTTGGAATCCTCTGATCATCAGAATCATCTAAGCCAATCAAACATGAGAGTGAATAATGAATGTGGTATTTATTTGGCAATTAGGAATCTAAGCGTGTTGAGTCAATACACAAAACATTCACTGGTGACACCAGTACAATAGTATGCATACAACTGAGATCATTCAGAACACAAGCTCCTAGTATATGCCTTAAAATTCCCTTTTCATTTCAGCTGATATGACAATCATTTGCTAATCGCTTTCATTTGTCTTGTTCTACAAAAGCATGAGGCTGAAAAAAAATCTAGTTAGTTAACAGGACTTATTAGCTTTTTACTGGACAACGCAATTCAGCAACATCTCCCCTAGCATGACACACACAGAAAACAGATGGTGGAGTCATTCCTAAAGACGACAAATTGTAATCTTTCTAAACACGAAGAGAAGGGAACTCACATTTCTTTAGTGCCTAAGACATGTCAAGTGATTTCCCACCATTATTTTATGTACTCTTCTATCTATGTGAGATAGAAGACATTCTCCCAGTTTTTGAGATGCTAAAACTGAGGCTCAGCGAAACTGATTAAGTCCCAAGTTCACAAAGCTTATAAGAAGCAGAGTTGGGAATCAAATCCAGGACTGCATAATTCCAAAGCTATCCATTACTTCAAGTGGTCTCTTTGGGGGAACCTCAATATAACCTGAAGGAGAAGATGGGTAACTTTACCTGCAGATAAATGAAAATCAGTATCAGCTTGTAAAAATGTTCCAAATGCCCAGTTAAATGTGGTATCCTGTATGAAATCAAATCTCCTGATGAAAGCAAGGAAATCTGGTTGAAGGGGAGAAATACAAGCTGTTCAGGAGGGGAAGAGAAGGTGGGTAGCTCAGTGGTGTAGCCGTGAGAAAGGAGCATCTCTATTCCCGAATCAGCTCTTCATGTAGCTGCCTTGGCCGTGACTGAATATTCAGAAAGTTAGAAGTCTCAGACAGGGATCTGAATACCTGAAGCCTTTCTGAGGGTGCCTAACTCAGAGGAACTCTAGAACTCCAAGGAAGCCCCCTCCTTCACAAGCAAAAGAAGCTACTTGAGCCAGGCCACATCCACTGCTGTGGTTTGAATGTGTTCCCTAAAGTTCAAGTGTTGGAAACTTAAGTCTCCGTGCAACAATGTTGACAGGTGGAGCCTTTAAGACATTATTAGACCATGAGAGTTCTGTCCTTGTGAATGGATTAATGTCGTTATCCTAAGAGTGAGTTTGTTATAAAAGTGAGTTTGTGGGCGGGGGAGGGGGCGCGGGGAGGGAAGCAAAAGCAAAAACAAAAAGTGAGATCCACAACAGTGAGTTTGGCTCCCTCTTGCTGCCTCTTACTCTTTCAACCTCTTGCCTTCCACCATGGACCACAAGAAGGTCCTGGCCACATGCCAGCATTTGATATGGGACTTCCCAGTCTCCAGAACAGGCGAAATACACTTTTTTTCTTTGTAAATTACTCAGTCTGTGGCATTCTGTAATAGCAGCCCCGAACAGACCAAGACATCCATGCTAGTTGAGTTGAAGCTCCATGAACAGCAAATATTCCCACTCACAGAACTAACGACACACACGTAGGTGTGTGCCGGATGCTATGGCGCAAGACTTCCCTTGCTGTTCTTTAACAGCTTATGTTTTATTAGAATTCCAGAAAGAAGATGAGGAATCTCATCCCCCAACAGAACATTTCTGACAAGAGATTGTCAAGAAAGCTGAAATAGCCTGAGCAAAATTGTACTAAGAAAAAGTAATAAGAGTGCAGTGAAGCACTGCTGTGACAAAGCTGTCTCAGAATGCTGGGAGACAGCACTAACAATAGCAGCCTGGCAGGAGGAGCTGAGAGCTGGCCCTGGTCAAGCAAAGGCTTCAAGCCAGCATTACACAATGATAAGCCCTAGAATAGCTCAGGCCACACAACAAAGCACAGGCAAATCCCCTTCTCGAAGACAGTCCACGTAACACACACGTCTATCAACCACCCAAACTCAAAGGGGTTTCTCAAGATAATATCGGCTGTTCAATGTTCCCAGCTCTTTGATGCTTTCACCTTGTAACTGCTACTCCTTCTTGATGTATGTGCAAGTTTAGATTAGGCCATTGTAAGCTGTAGGACGGTAGCAAATTGTTCCTGCATTTTGGGAGAAAAGATAGAAAGGGAGTGCTGATCCATGCTGCATGTGTAGTGTTGCTGCTCAGAAGCAGAAAACGAAGACACAAATATAGGATTGCTCCTCCTTTTAGGCCAACCCTCACTTCCCACACCACCTTCCCTCCCACCCCTAAGAAACAAATTTAGGCCTATGTAGTCCCAATTCTTTATAATCTGAATCTTCTCTCCCTGTAGCCCCAGTCCTGCTGTTCTCATAAAAAAGATTCTGAAGATTCTGCTCCCTAATAAAAATTTAGAACAATAGGTTTGGGTTCATTTGTTAAGATTATGAGAGCCATTTAAGGCCCCAGGCTCAGGGCTGGCTGGAAGCCTCCTAACCCAGCCTTAACCTAATCCTATAAGCTTGACTCTCACTTGCCAAACCCATTGGACCTACATAAACTGGAATGTTGCATCTGTTGAGTACTGTATCACTTGAGGTTTCAGATTCAAACAACAGAAGCTGACTTGGACTGAGTAGGCAGAAAATGAGATTAAAGGTATCAAGTAGCTCTCAGAATCAGCAGGAGGGGTAGAGAACCAAGCTGAAGGTGTTTCCAGATATGATCACCAAAACTGTGCTGCGGGACTGATGTAATGAGGAAAGCATTGCTGCCACCATCACGCATTGGACACTACACTGTCACTTCTGTGCCAAGACCGCTGCCTCATAATCATGGCTACTGACCACATCAACAGAAAGGGGCAGAGAGGAAGCACATTGTGTCACTAGTGACTGTATTGTGTCTAATTACAGAATCAAAAACTGGGATGGGTGAACCTGCCTGGCAGATCCTCTGTTACATGCCTGTGCCCTAGTATGAGGGTCATCTCCCACTTTCTAGGGGAAGGAGGTCTCCACCACCCTCCAAAACACAACGTAAAGAATTTCCCCAACATTAAACCAAAGGATGTTGTGTTTCCCAAGCAAATGACAAATGCTCATTTCCTGGCACAGTAAAATAGATATAATACCACTATTTTTGAGTTGAAAAAAATGAGAGGTACAACTTGCCTGAATTCACAATGACCAAGGCAAAATTGTAATCCTAGTATTTCCAATGCAAAGCCCATTCACTTTCAACAAAGCTATGATGACACACATTAAACTAAAAACAGTTTAAGCTAAATATTTTAAACGATGTAGTTATAAATAAATAATTTAACAATGTCAGATGCATAAGAAAATTAAAACAACTAAGCTATTGGTCACACTTATTTGATAAAGATTTGATAATCTCAAATCAAACAATTGCGGCTGTCCTACTTTTCCACTTTTAGTGTTAAGTATGGATGAAACACTGAATCCAAATGATATCATTTTAGATTTTTTTAATTCATTTATCTCTTTTCTTACAGGACATTAGGAAATGAGCTGCAAAAGTAGTTTACTCTCTAAGACTGCTTTAATATGGAGTTTTAGATCTGTATTGATAAAAGTACATATTCATTAAGCTGCTGCTCCGTGCAAGGCATTGTTGTAGCCACCGGGAAAGAAATGACTCTGCTGTGGAGAAGCTTCAACTCTAGTAAACAATTCAGAGAAGTAAAGACATCATTGCAATTATGCAGGGAGCGCAATGCTAGGAGGCTTCCCAAAGGAGGCTCCAAGCCATTAGGGAGGCCTCGATCATGTTCCTTTCTCATTTAACAGGCTTCTATGGTACAGCTCAAATATGTTTTGTGAAGAATTTGGTGTTTACGACACAAAATAAATATGGTTCTCCATTGACATGTAATTTAGAACCAGTGAGGAAGATAGAAATTAAACAAATAATTGCACTAACACTTTCCTAAATATAATTGTAGTAAGTGCTATCAAGAAATAAACAGTTTTTTAAGAGTTTATTACAAGGTAAACCTACTGTAATATAGACAGTGTAGCAGAGAGCGTTTAGAAGACAAAGAGTAGTATGATAAAGACAATGTCTCCTTTCAGGGAAAAGTGTCCATGTGTTCTTCCAAATGGACAGATTTGCTGGCATTCCCCTCCAGAATACCAGGGTTTCTTAAGCTCAGGGTTCCTCAGCTTTGATGCAAACCCATTTGTGTGCAGCATTGACCTGGGATGCTCTGTATCACCCTCATGAGACTTCAGGGACAAGGGGAACTGATGAGAACATGCAGCTCAGCTTCCTGCTGTACTGTGAATAATAAAGTTGTATCTGACCCAAGAGTCTCATGTCTTCTGCCAGCATCTATGAAACTAGCAGAGTAACTTGTTAGCTTACGCATAAGGTAAAAGCTCAAACCATTCAAGGCACTGAGGGACTGGTGGGAAGTCAGAAATTTTCCTAGAGAACTTAGGTTGAAGCTGGGACCTGAAGACTAAGGAGTCAAGGGTGGAGGTTGATTACTTCTGGGCAGAGAAAACCCTGTGGCAGAACTCTGAAGGACTGGAGCATGGAACAACTCAAGACCTGAAAAAGGACTAAAGTATCCAGAGCACAGCAAGTCTGTTGCAAGGATGTCTAAATGAGGCTGCACAGGTAAGGAGCAGCTTGTTTATGTAAACATACAAGGGGTTGAGTATATATTCTGAGACAGTACTCAATGAATTGTCTTTGAGTTGCAAGTACACATCTTGCAAGCTGCTTAACTGTCCTTTGTTCTGGACTATCATTTCAAGGATGTTTGTAAATAAACAACTTCAGAAGATAGAGATAGCGTCTCCTTCTGCAGTAAAGAACAGGTATGCTTACTGCCCGCCATAAAAGATTTGGGTAATCTGCATAGTATTTCATTGTGTATATGTGCCACATTTTCTTTATCCAGTCTATCATTGATGGGCATTGGGTTGGTTCCAGGTCTTTGCTATTGTAAAAATTGCTGCAATGAACATACATGTGCATGTGTCTCTATAACAGAATGATTTATAATCCTTTGGGTATATACCCAGTAAGGGGATTGCTGGGTCAAACGGAATTTCTATTTCTAGATCCTTGAGGAATCGCCACACTGTCTTCCACAATGGTTGAACTAATTTACACTCCCATCAACAGTGTAAAAGTGTTCCTATTTCTACACATTCCCTCCAGCATCTGTTGTCTCCAGATTTTTTAATGATTGCCATTCTAACTGGTGTGAGATGGTACCTCAATGTGGTTTTTATTTGTACTTCTCTAATGACCAGTGATGATGAGCATTTTTTCATATGTTTGTTGGCTGCATAAATGTCTTCTTTTGAAAAGCGTCTGTTCATATCCTTCACTCACTTTTTGATGGGTTTTTTTTTTTTTCTTGGAAATTTGTTTTAGTTCTTTGTAGATTCTGGATATTAGCTCTTTGTCAGATGGGTATCTTGCAAAAATGTTTTCCCATTCTGTTGGTTGCTGGTTCATTCTAATGATCGTTTCTTTTGCTGTACAGAAGCTCTTAAGTTTAATTAGATCCCATTTGTCTATTTTGGCTTTTGTTGCCATCACTTTTGGTGTTTTAGTCATGAAGTCCTTGCCTGTGCCTATGTCCTGAATGGTGTTGCCTAGGTTTTCTTCTAGGTTTTTTATGGTGTTAGTTCT